>WMED01012788.1:0-14680 GCA_019650415.1 Pipa parva
ATACCAATAAATTTTTGTTTTAAATTTTATTGGGAGTGCACAACGTTCTTTCTATTGGATCAACAAGTTTAATGTTTATTGTAAGTTATAATTTATGTTTAAAACCAAATAAAAAGTTATATATAAAAATTAAATAAATAACTGGGTTTTTGTTAACACCTATTGTATGTTACATAACATTTCAGTCATCTGATCATTCTCATCATGTTTTTTTCTTTGATCTAATTTTTTTCTCAAACATTAACTTGTATTCACTTTTCTATGTTTGTTTCTTGCATTTCGTACGTGTTAATTACAAAACATTTCTTTGCAGCCATGAGCTAAAGCTGTCCTATTGGAGGGAGTGTTGTAAAGAAAGCATTACACTGAATCATAAGTGGAAAGGGCCTGTGTGTTGAAAACAATATAAGCAGAACTGACACATCATTTGCAGAGAAGCAGAGCCAAATATTTCTTCCACATGCTCATTAAATATCAGTAATAGACTTTTTACACTGTTCGAAAGCTGAGATTTGTATTACAAGTAAATAACTGTGTGCATGGCATACTAAATGTTTGTATTGTCGAGTCAGATTAACCCTAGAGAAATTGAAGCAGGGAAGGGATCTGCATAGCTGAATTTAAGATAATAACCAGGCAATAATGTTGATTGTTAGGTTTGGCACAACAATATTGTGAGATCAAGATAATTATACTATGCAGCGTTGCATCAGGCTAACCCAGGAGAAATCAGATTGTGACAGGGAGAACACACAAGCGTTTTCTTTTTTCATTTTACAGCTAATGTGTGAATAATATTTTATTTTACATTTTTTTTCTAGCCTTTCAGTTTCTTGTGGATCCCTTTTGCATTTTATGAGGCAATGGAATGCCCTAGATTTATAAAACTAAGAATACATTAATACAGTCATTTTGGAACTTAGAAAACTCAACAAATCATTAAAGGAGGTTATGTATCAAAGTACAGATTTTCACTTAGGTGTGTGTCATGACAGTTTGCCATTTCTGCAAATTCACTTAATTTTCTGTGAAGTGGATAATTCAGGCTCAGTTCACGACATTATGCCGATTGTGTATTTATGCATCTCTTCATGTCTCTTTGCAACAAATGTAACAACCCTCCTGTTGTTCATCAAGTATAAAGGTGTGAATGTGTGGGAGATGTACTGTTATGAGTTAGGTGATTTGACTTTGCCAGATGATATTGGTGATTTAAAGGGCTTGCCTTATGGCTCCTGTAACTATTCTGTCTGCATTTCTCACAAAAAGCTTTGAGAAGATGGTGGTAAAGTGCCAACAATGAACTAGGAATTATCTGCCATTGAAAATCATATAAACAACAAGTGGCCTTCAATTGGACTACATCATAAGAGAAAGAGGAGTGAGGGCTTTGCAGATAACATGGGCCCATCCTGGACACCTTCATGGGTTAGAAGAGAAGACATCCAAAATGGTAAGGACACATATAAGTTTGGTGGTATGCCACACTGCTCCACCACTGGGGATAAGGAGACAAGTTTGCTTTTTATTCTTATTTTTATTTAACATTGTATTTGCACATTTTACTGTGTATCATTGAGGTTCAAAATTGAGGTTTGAAACTTTCAGTGAGATTCAAAAGGTTCATTGAGGTTTGTAAAAAAAAAAAAAAAATACAAGCAAAAAAAATCCAATATTCTATGTGTTCTGGATTCAGTTCGCATTGCTTCATATTATTTCTATTTATTTTTTAGGAATTTCTTTCCAGTAATTGAGCATACAGTTGAGTTATGTACAAACACCATCAAATTTAATGGTGTAAGTAAGTGATTTGAGATTTTTTTCTAAGGTTAAAGGGTGCATTGACCTTTAATCTTGTTTAGTGCCTATATCTTTTTGTTCATTTGTAGTACAGTGAAAGTCAAATGTCTTTGCTTTTCCTCTCTGCCTCTTAGCAGTAAATGAAGGTCTGAAGGACACATTTAGTTATGTGAATGCCTGGATTTCAATTATATTATTTTGTTTTTGCAGTTATCTTTTTTTTTCTTCTGACTACATTTTTCTCTACATATTAATAAAGATGTCAGACCTGCAATCATTTGAAACTCCTACAGTTTTAGAGTCCCTCACCAAATATACAAGTTTAACATGGGATAATCTCAGGTTGTGGTGGAACAGATTTATTTTAGGTCCTCCTGGTTAAGTTAGAGGGTGGGGGGTCATTAGCTTTGGACATGAACCCCATCTCTTTTAAGATTTTTAGGTCCCCTCCACCATCACTTGGGGGTGAGGTGTAAGGTGGGGGGTCATTTACTGATTCCCTACAGGTTAGTAACCCTGCCCTCTTTTTCTTAGGGGTGAGGTTTGCAGGGTAATTGACTCCCTCTTAGCTGAAAATATTTCACTCTGCTTCACAAACACTTGGCAAAAATACCAGAACCTAAAATTAAAACACAGAGGTCCATAAACAACACAAATCAAATGATAAATGAAAAAGTACTGTAATAACATGTACTTAGTTCCTTTTCCTCAGTAAAATGTAGTGGCAGGGTTACAGATTATAATTCTCCATTTCATTTATTTATTCGTTTACTGAAATTGAAGTGATGACATAGGCAGGGAACCCTTTTGACATGGATGAACAGTTCTTGCCTAACATCAAGCTGATGAGATTATGTACACACATCTCCTGTTGATAGATAAGATGATGATAACATATGCATCCTGAATAGTGAAATTATACACTTGGCAAACTCATATTGATACATTTATTTTGGCCATGGTTAATTTAGCATTCCTAAAATGGAAAAGCATCTTCAAAATTAAAAATAAAATAAATGCAAAAGTAATAGTGTTAAACATTACTTTTATATAAAAACATGAGAAACATGGTCTTGGATCTCCTTTAAGTTGACTTTGAACATTGCAGACTACCTATGAACGCAAAGTCTCTCTTTACAAATTAAATAAATGGAGTATCAAGTCATGCTCAGAATACAAATACTGCAAGCATTAATCCCAGCCTCTATTTTATTACATCATAAAGTATTCCTACCATTAGATTTGAGTTCAAAATTTATTGAGCTAACAGCAAGCTCTTAAAAATGTTGTGAATAATTGTCCTAATTAAATGCCCCATTTTACATTTATTTCCTGAAATTTTCCCAAGAATCTTTGTTGTTAAAGCACCCAAATCATAACCCAATAGTAGATGATTATAAGAAAATAAATGCTCCTTATTAGAGAAGATGTGGTCTCCAACATTTGTGTTCTACATCAATCTTCATTTATAAGGATGTAGATAAACACTGGTAAATTGCAATGGATTTTTTTCCTAATGTATGTCATACACACAAGAGCAGCCATTAAATGTGTTCATTTGCTGACATAAGGTTAAGTGCTGTATAAAGCAAAGGTACTAAATGTATTAGACTGCAACATTACAAATCTAGTTTAAAAATTGTAAAAATCCCGTGGCTGAGACATTTATATATAGGGGGGTTATTCACTAAGGTACGAATTCAACTGTCGAATTCGCAAACAGTGTATTCCCATAGCAAATCCGCTACAATTTCCCCATTGTAAAGTCGTGACAATTTTCTCATAATAAAGTCGCGACAATATTCTCATTATAAAGACACGACTGCGACAGTAGCAGCCAATTGCAACTGTCTTTAATTTACTAACTTTCTAAACACAGATGGGTTTTGATTAAATACTTTATTCAGCACTTTGAACCCAACAATCAAACAAATAGTATGAAGAAGCAGTTCAATCTAACTGTTTTGTACAAATACTGATTTGCTGATTGTTGAATTAAAAGAAAATGTTTTTTCCACTGAACTTTTTGGTTGCACAGAGATGTCAGACAAAAATGTTCCGAAATTTCAGTCAGTTTACATATCACAACAAATTGTTCCCTTAACACATATAATGACAGATGTTTTAATTATAAATGTTTCTTGTCTTAATTATAGACATTTGAAATCCCACCAGAGCTGTGGGGAATTACAATAAACTGCAAAGAAAAAAAAAACTATCATAAAAATCAGGACAAAGAATGTAAATCCCTAACAGGTGGAGTCCTTTGCAGTAATTAAAAGTCTGCTTTGGGATGTGTGCAATAGTGTTACAATTAATCACAAAACTCCAGAGCTCCTCATTTCTCTATTGGATTTCTCCGTGGAAATATGCCTGCCAATGCTTAAAGCTTTATTGATTGGAGACAGAGATCTTTCCACAATGAGAGCCTATTATGAGGAGAACTTGTTTTGTAAACAAAAAAAAAAAAAGTGAATCTGAAGAAACTCCAAAATCTTAAAACAACAGTGAAATTAGTGATAAATATGCATGATGCAAATAATTAAATGACCATAACTCCATAATATCCAAGATATAAGGTGCCACTGAGTATATGGGTTCTCATTCCATAAACAGTATGGCACAAACATCAGATCATGATGCAACTGACACATGCAAGCAAAATATGCAGAGCCTGTTATTCAAACAGAAAGGCAAAGTGATTGGCTATTAGTATCATTCACTTCCTCAGTATGTATACCTTACAGTATTTGCCAACAATATCATCCTAGAAAATTAGTAGAACAGCTGTAATAATAATTTAATAATAATAATTTTTTTTTGTAATATACAATAGTTTTATTGTAAATTTCCCTGTATACTAGCACATTAGATAAATACAAGTTAAAGGACCAGTAACTTAAAAAAAAAATTCCATTTGGATTGGCGCAGTACTTTATGAAATACAGTAGTTGTAAAAAATTTTATTTTTAAAGTTAAATTTTTAAATTTTATTGCCTCTCTGTTTTTATCTTTACTCATAAGCAGCCATGTTGTTAAACAGACCTCACCCAGTCCTATTGTTTTCAATGGTGCTTTGCATAAAGCATGTACAGTGTGCCCTAAAGCCTGATTTTTAAAGCTAAATATTATACTTTCTATATACAATTTCTTGAAACATAGAATAAATATATAGTAACTCTTAAATGCCAAATGTATGTTATGTACAGTTGAAGCAGCGATCACTTTGTCAAAGTCTTGATGATGTAGTCATTCTAACATTATGTACTGAGATGTCTCAATGCATCAAAGTGATACTGACAAACTTACATTAAAAAGATCTTATAGAAAGTGTTTTTTTTTTATTTGCAAATAAGAGATCCCTGGATATAAATGCTCATCAAATCAATAATGACAACTACCATAATCAAGATAAATATGAAAAGGTAATACCTCCTGAACTGAATGATTCCTAGTATGTAGGGTTATTATGTGTAAGAACACAATCACCAATCACCCCAAGGCAGCAGGTAAACACAAGAGTACTTCCAGTTGAAAATATCAGTTTTGCAAAATAATGTGTCTATCTCTCTACCCTACACAGTAAGGTGTGGCTCCATGGACCCCTTGGTCTATGTCGGCAATCTGACACTCTGCGGAGCCTTGGTGACTAAATTACTAAATAAAAAAGGGTTAAAGTGATAGTTTACTTCATGCCCCTAATCCTGGGAACTAATAAAATGTTCCATCTAGCAGGTTAACATTTATTTCACTGTATCCCTTGCTTCATATGCACAATGCAGCAAAATTGTACCGATTAATCGGATATTTATCAAGGTCATTTCAACCAGTTTGTTCTATATTGTCATTTTTCACCGCATTTTTGAGTTTGTTTTTTTTTTTATTTCTGCCCCATTTTCAATTTCCCTTAATATAAGTAATGCTGAATAAAATGTATCAATATTGATAAATATTAATGCATTAATACCGCTATTCTACTTTACATTGCTGTCAACAGAGCTCCTTTTCAGTTGATATCGCTGATTTTTCCAGCGGGAACTTAGAATATTTTACTGAACAAACCTCTATAGGAAATAATGAGTTTTCGCCACCCTTAATCAGGCGAACAAATTTCAGGGATAAAAAAGGTCTTAAGAGGCTTAATAAAAATCAATATCGTCGATATCAATAATTTTAACTGAATTGAAGGTCTATTGATGTCGATTTACCAGGAGAAAAGTTTACCGACTTATAAATATTCCCCCTAAGACTCTCTAAAATTCCATTTACCAGAATACAAAGACATCAATCTAAAAAGCTGCCAGGTCAGATCCTATATGAAAAAATTCAGAGTTATGGTCAAATAAATAGATGATGCCCAGCAAGATTTTTAATTGGGTTTCTTTCAAGTTAATGGAGAAGCTACTGAAAAAAATGTGATGTAATAATGTTTCAGAATGTATAAATCCAATGATGCCCTGTAAAGTATAAAGAGGTAAAGTAGCAGTTGGAGGGATAAAGAGACACTTAGAAGGAGTGTAATGATGTTTGAAAACTGATACGTGTTTTTTTTTTTGTTATAAATATCTCGTTCTGATGCCATTTACTAAACAGAGTTAATGTATTTTCAACATCTTGAGTCACTGGTGCCAACTGGAAACAGAACAGTGCAACTAAAATCTTTATAAAACATCATCAGATAGAATCAGTTAACATCCACCTCCAGCAGGAGCTTCCTTAATATTTCTATACACCACTTCTCTTTAAATTTTACAAAGAGTGATGCTCTCCACATTAAGGGGAGAATTCACCATTGTGCAAAGTGAGCTCCGAATCCTTCGGCTCACTTCACAAAGACTGATATGCGCTCACTGATGTCCTGCACACGGACATCAGCGAGCGCTTTAAAGGGATTCCAGTCTCGGCGAGACAAAAAGAGTCGCCTAGCCGAGACTGGAATCCCTTTAAAGTGCTCGCTGATGTCCGTGTGCAGGACATCAGCGAGCGCATAACAGTCAGTGCGAAGTGAGCCGAAGGATTCGGCGCTCACTTCGCACAATTGTGAATTCCCCCCTAAATCCTCTAAAGAATACTCTTTAAACTGATATTTCAGCTGCCACACTGCCCTATTGTTATTCTGCTATGTCGTACTGCGCTCTAATATAGCAGCAACTCCAAAGTTTAATTCGTCATCATTGTTGTGATTATTAGTAATATTTGGAAAGAGAGTACACCTTTCCTTTTCATAAAGCCTTTTGTAGGCCTATTTGAGACATAACTGCATTAGCATCAGCTTCCAGCAGTTCCTGTGTGTCACTTACTCATGCAGGAAAGGGAAAATGGTAGGATAATATATAATACTGAATAGCTTGGATTCATAATCTAATGGCAAACCCTAAGGTGTAAATATTAGAAAGCAAAATCTAATATTAAAAATAAATTAAAAACAGCTATCAGAAACCATGTTGTAATATTAGATTGTGAGCTCTACGGGGCAGGGACCTCCTACCTCCTATGTCAACCGCAACCTAGCACTGTAAGTGATATATTCTTGTGTTATTTTACTTGTATTGTTTAATGCACTTTTCCCATGTCTCTATTGTACTTGTATTGCTGAATTGTACAGCGCTGTGTAAATTTGTGGCGCTTTATAAATAAAATTATATATACACACATACAATATATGTACACTTGGGTTTTCTCTGAGTGCTGCAATTTCCTTCCATACTTCCAGAACATGCTGGTTGTGTTAAAACGGTGGTAGGAAAAATAAGGTTGTTCTCTCCACAAAGGCAGAAACCATTGCTGAATGGTTATACTATTGGTTGATTGCGGCATAAATTTGTAGATGCTGTTGTTTTTTATCTTGATAGAATATTTTAGCTGCTTCCATATGAAATACACAGCCTATAAAGGCATCTTTACTTGACAGTAGTAATTTGCCAGGGAGTACTCAGCACAATGTAGAATTTTTAGTGGCATCATTTGCTGGATTATGCCAAGATAAGGTGATCATTTCAACTATGTTTCTTCACAGTCAATATTATTATGTTGTGCCATTTCTGCAGAAAAGGATGGTATAATTACAAGTGATAAAGGCCCAAGAGCCAATGTACTGGACGATTTAGGAGCTTATAGACATAAATCAGACACTGGGCCACTGGTATTTCTTAACTGTCATAAATGGGGAAAGATGATAAGCAGAGATGCTATCAAACAGAAATCTCTCTTTAGCCACTACCCAAATAGTTATACTTGTAAAATAAAAATAAATACATGATTATATGAGGAAAAAGGTCATTAAAATGAAGATCCCCAGCTTTCCTCTTCCCTTTGCAACCTAATGTAAATCATTTTCTAAAACTACAGTCTGTAACACTAAGTCGCAATGTCCTCAAGGTTAAATAAATATATGATGCCAGACAAGAGTTTTTACTGGGTTTCTTTTAGTTAGCACGGCCTGGTCATTGCCAGGTCATCCAATACCACTTGCACCTGATTATTAAATGATGTTCAGCCACCAGTTTGTATCAAAGCAGTGGAAGGACTATTCTTTTCCTGCATTTATTATGATCTAGTGGTTGCACTACATTTAATTAATAATTTAAAGCATCTTCCAGTGGTTCAAACTCACATTATAGAGTTTAGAAAAGTTTGGTTCTTTTCCCTATTCTTGCTGAATGCTTAATGTAAAATAATTGCTTGTGTCCACACATGTATTGTAAAAGGATATGCTTATGCTTACATGCTGCATAAAAATCCTCTGTGATCACTGTTCATTCAATATCTCCATGTTTTATTATTCTACCAGTATTCCATAAGTTCACAAATAAATTTTCTTTTGAAAAAAGTCATCTCTTTAAATATATATAAAATACACAGGTTGTAAATATGAATGGTATTAATAGAATAAGTAAAAGATTCTGCTGAACATTTTAGACCCCCTGACTTTCTTTCCAAACGAATTATACCCACATGTTTGAACATTTAATTTGAAAATCAAGATATTTTATGTAATTAATTTTTCTGGGAAGACTTGCCACTAGATTTTGGAACATGGCTTCATTGTCCACAAGAGCATGAGTGAGAAATAGTTGTTTACTTGGTTTGTGTGACTTTTTGCTTTTAGCTGAATTATTGCTGGTCACTTAACTTTGTATGCTGACCAGTGCTGGCTCTGCCATTAGGCAGAGTAGGCAAATGCTAGGGGCGCCGACTGCCCAGAGGGGCTCCCCTAGCATTTTTTTTTTTACATTGTGCTGGCTGGTAGGTTTGTGTCGCGGGGGGAGGGCGCGCTGGAGGAGGGGGGCGGCATGGGACGGGGGGGGACCAGGGGGAGGGGGAGAGGGGGGGCGTCTAGGGTGCCTATGGTTCCAGAGCCAGCTCTGAAGCTGACATACAGCTTTTAAATCCTGTTTTGATTACCTTTCTAAGAGGACACTTTGATTTGAACTGGTTTGTTGTTGTTCATGTGGTAACATGACATTTGCCTTTGATTTCATTTGTAACACTAGATCATTTTCACTTGAGAGTAGTTACTGCATTTGTAATAGATTTATGTGAATTTAGAGAAAAAAGTGGTTTACAAACTTACAACTGTTTACTTGAATAGACAAAAACTTATTAATGGTTTGTACTAGACAATAGAAGAAAACAAAACAAAACAGATAACTGTGTGTTTAAGGTTTACTTTATAATACAAACAACCTCCAATGTAATCAACATTTTATTTTTGAAGATTAAAAAAAATCTTAGCACTTTGGGAATATAATATAAGGAATTATTCTTTTCTGCGTGCTTCAGAAGTGGTTTTAAGTTAATGCACAATCCTTGTGTTAGGAGCAAAACCAGTCAGAACCTCCTCCTGCTTAGACATTACACATCAAGTTAAACTGAAAATGAATAATAACTTAAGAAGTCTAAAGATATTTTATGTAAAATGCAAAGGGGTGGAGAATTCACAATGCAATATTGTTTATTGCTGTTTTCCACCAGTGATGAATTCTAATAGCAACAACTGATCATTAATCACATGTGAGATCTCAGTAAATGAAAAAGATTAGTTTAATAAATGTGAACTCTCAGTTCAGTGATTTCATTGTTGTGCATTTCTAATACATTGATTTTTACATTGCAATTAAAGTCAAACTCCCAATTCAATCTTAGCTTCAATTACATTTTAACCAAAACTTCATTTTAATAAACCATTTATAATAAGGGACAACATATTACGCACAATACAGGATTATTAATTACATTACTTTTGTAACCTACTCTGTAAATGAAATATGCTTGTATATGGGTTATCATGGCTCAAAAGAAATGTAACATGGCTGATTGCATACCTCATTATATTGATCACTATACATGTTCCAACATTTTCATCGCCCACCAATAAATAAATGAATAAAAGATTTGTAGAATAATTCAAAATTTCATTTTAAACAATCGATTTGTTGAAATGGCAAATGAAATCATTTCAAAATTGTTTCCACGTGGGGGCAAATTGATAAGCAAATGATAATTTAAAAAGATCAGGAATGAAAGGATTGATCAGTGTTTCTCCGACATTACAAGAGGAGGTGGAAACTTTACTGTGTACTGAAAAAAGTCAACATAAGGGCTCCTCATCATTAGCTATGGGGATGACACATCTGTCAAAAGCAACATGTAAGTCCAAGATTGAACAAAATATGTAAATTCAGTTGACAAAAACATTTAACATCTAAAGTTGTACAAGATAATAAATTAGCATTTCAAGGCTGTGTGGTACATATCAAGGAAGATGGGGATTTGGACATTTAAAGTAACGGGAAACAAACCTACATCAGTCAGCATCTGCTTTTTAATACTCACCTCCCACTGGAGTACAAGCTTTTGGTTATTAGTAGAGATAGGCGAACATGTGTGTGTCTTGTGTTTGGTTCTGATTGGTTACATCTTTGATGAATGAAATAATATAATTTTTTATATCTTGTGTCCTTCTTTGGCCATTTGTAGTTATTTGGATGTTTTAAAAGCCTGCATTGTCTCTACAAAGCCTCAGCCATTTGTCAGTTTTCAGGTATGTGTGGTTATCCAAAGGCCTGCATTTATTATAAGGAGTAAAATCAAAAACAAAAGAGAAAAACTCAAAAAAAAGAAAAAGAGATGGAGTTAGCCTTGTTAAATGTGTTATGCACATGAACAAGGATTTTAAAGGTTCTTAGAAGCTTCCTTAACAACTTGACTTAATATCTCAGGAAATTAAAAGGACTTGTAACTAGATTTTCCTCAAGTTAACATTTTTACTTTATCACCAGATATAGTTAAAAGTGGACAAATGTCTAAGACCCATTCAAAGTGAATGTTTGTAGAGGTGGATTCTTGAACAATTTGCCATTGACCAGATTTTTATAAAATAAGAAAACAAGGTTGCCTTTCTGTCCAGAATTGTCCTGTATGTGATCCATACAAAATTTACAAATGACTTAACTGTGCCTATGTGCAAGATGTTTGATCGACTCCAACACCTCTCTAAACAATCTGACTTTAAAAAAAAACTAAACATGCCTTTATTCATGGAATGTGTGTGGAAATAGATATTTGAAAAGAAGTTTGGATTTAGACTTTAAGTAACATTTTCTACCATTTAAGTGACTTAAAAAACAAACAAACAGTTGATTTACTTTACTTCCACTAGTGTTGCCTTGGCATGTATGAGTGAAAACCTTAATAGACATGGTGCATGAACTCATATGGGTTGCCCCTTAGAGATCAACCACCCCAAATAATAACAGAACAGATACCATACATGTAGAGTTATTGTTTTTTACTCTTATAGTTTGCCTACAGATTGCCTGTTGAATCTTCAGCACTGAACCCACTCTATTCATTTAGAATGATGGTTTAGGGTATCAGACAACTTGAAATTTTCCACCATTTTGGTCTCAGTAGATTAGACAAATTTGCATTTGTTAAGCAACTTTCTTTTAAACTGGCAATACAAAAAATAGGAATATCTGAATGTGCTGAGGCAATAACAATGTAGTTAATAATTATTTAGTATTATCTGTACACTTATTTGATAAGAATTAATTACAAGTTTAATAATTTGGTTGACTTTCATTTTGTGTTTTATCAGAGTTTAGTTCCTCCTACGTGAGTTTGTTGAAAGTTCTATGAATATAATGAATTAAGTAAAGTTTTTTTTTTTTGAAGGACAAAAGAGTAATGCAAAAGTCAAAGACAACATAATATGTTAATTGTGACTGAATTCAACAATGCTAAGCGCAAGAATAAATATCCATTTTAATATTATAGCATGCGTTTCACATATTACTATGCATGGGTCAGACTTTCCACAGAAATCTCCTTAGGTACAATGCTAATAAAACAAAGGGCAAAAAAACAGGCATCTGTAAAGTACAGGGCAGTTATTGTTTCATTACCATGAACATGTCCACCTATTAACATGCAAACATTTTTCTTTGAAGAAAAAAAATATATATATTTTAACAAATTAGGTTATCATTACATTTAAATTTAAATTACAGTTTGTGAAAAGGAGGGAATGCTTGCTTGGTGGTAGCATCTCGTGGAGAAGAAGCAATGTGCACTTTTGGCACTACTTGAGCAAGGGCCCATGCTTGGTGATATGGCTGTCCTACCAGTAATTGCCCTAACCTTCATGGTAAGGTGTGGTGGCAAGTGAGGGCCAGTCAAAATGTGGTTCAGTTTGTTACAATGGATTTGCAAACATTCTCTGTTATGTTTAATAAAACTGTGGCCAATGTAACCCATCTCTGGTTGTGTGGTGTGTTTATTTAAGAGTAAACAAAGTAAGGGAACATGAGGTGAGTGGGTAAAGGAAGTGTATGGACTGTACCAACTACGCATGTCAAGACTTTCCTAGCACAGAAATTTCCTTAGTTACAATGCTAATAAAACAAAGTACAAAAAAAAACAGGCATACTGTATGTAAAGTACAGGGCAGTTATTGTTTTATTACCATGAACATTTAATACACTATTGCAGTTTATAACAATCTAGAAAGAGATACTTATATTGACATTGCCTTCTTTAACCAAATCTATGTTAAGATGACATCACTATGCTGCAATACAATTCATAACGGATTTACCACAATATACCACTGCTACTATTTGCCTTACTGCACGAAAAGTACTACACAACAGTTTGCAATTATTTGTTCCTTTGTTCCCACAATACATTGTTTAGTGAATATGCACAACTGTCTCTGCTGCAATATGGGTGAATTGTAGACTAATGTGGCAAATTCATTCTTTAATAAATATCCTTAATGTTTCTACATATTTGGAATCCTTTTTTAGAATGCACTAGGAAATGAAGGACAAACATTTTATTTTTGTTATTTAATACCGGTTTTTACCCTGAGTATTTTATCAGGCTTGATATTATTGGTGGTAGATGGATAGAACATTTGCAGTATATTTAAAGTGGAAGGTGCATTCCTTGCTCTTTCTTGAGAAACTTTAGAAGATTAACATTGAAGGAAATCAATGACAAGATTACCTCCATCTTAAATCTATTTCCAGATCCAATGTTCCAAAAGCAAAATATGAATTATTAAGAGATTTATGCAATCAAAAAAATCAATAATCTTAAATGGGTACCATGCAGCAGAATGAGACCATTACACTAAATAAAGTGCTTTACAATTGTACCATATATCTTATTTAGAAGACTTTGTCAGAGTATAAAGCTCCATTTGATATTAGCAGCAGAGATAAATGGTATTGCAGGACACATCATACCCTAATTGCATATTCATTTGTAACCAGATTTATAAAAGGTGTAAATCAAATAATAATAATAATAATATAAGGGAAAACAAAATTGAGTGAACATTTTTCAATGTGAGACAGAGATAAGCCACTCAAGGTTTTCAAAACAACACAATATGAGATGCATATTATTGTCATACTGGCACTACATTATATTTACATGATTATTTCTCACCTTACTGTAGAGGTGTATAACAAAGTGTAATGCAAAGTGTTAGCATCAGCTGTCTTTAATGGAGCACTCTTTCCCTTTGAATTGACATGCATAAAATGCATCTTCACAATGAATTTATATATGTTTGCTTATAAATATTGCAAATAGCTAATAAATATATTTTAATAATGCTTTACTGAACACTTCATTTTTTTTAAATGAGAGACACGCTGGGTTGGTTAGAATTTTCAGTGCAACTGCAGCTGATAAAACAGGTACAATGCACAAATAGACCGTTCAAATTAACCTTGTTGAGTCAAGGGGACAGACAGCTATACCAAGGAGAATACAATTAGAATGTATCATTCTGATCTTAATAAATGGCAAATAATATTTGCATAATAACCAAGAACTTACTTCTATCAATAATAACTTTAGGATTTACCTGCATATAAGGAGCCTTGATGATAAAAAAAGGTATAGGGTCTCATTAGAATGTTTATATACTGTATATATATGTGTGTTTTTTGTTTGCTTGTTTTTGGGAATCCAAAATAAACTGATCTTCCTAAGGACCTGTCAATATATATTAAGGGAGAGTTCTCTGTATTGACCCTTGATATATTTATACATGGTTATCAGGTCACCTCTTAAACATCTATTTTCTAGACTCAACAAGCCCAGTTTTGATCATCTTTCTTGATAGTGTAGTTTGCACATTCATTTTATTACTTCTCACTGGTTAGCACTGTTGCCTTGCAGCGCTGGGGTCCTGGGTTCAATTCCACCCTGGACTTCATCTGCATGGAGTTTGTATGTTCTCCCTGGACTTGCTTGGATTTCCTCTAGGCATTCCAGTTTCCTCCCACAATCCAAAAACATACATCTACAGTCATGGCCAAAAGTTTTGAGAATGACACAAATATCATATTTTCACATG
>WMED01012789.1:0-14680 GCA_019650415.1 Pipa parva
CACAATCTTATTGATGGTATCACTGTTAAAGCAGCTTTCCAGTATAGACAGTCATCGGTTCAAATGCAGTCCATACAATAAAATGACATGGAATAAATAGTAACCAAGCATACATACAAGTCCAAAATGGTCCAACTCTACGCGTTTCGCATGTACCGCTTCTTCAGGAGAAGTTCAGTTAAAAAAAAATAGAATATTTATTAGCATAAAATATATTCACAAATTAAAAGAATAATCAATAAACAGTCTCTCAAAAAGTCTCAACATAAGGTTGAACATTTCTACTGAAATTATTTTTAGGCTTTAGTTACACTTTAAGGATGGCTTCTTTCACCTGCATGGAGAACTCTTTTGACCACATGTTTTCTTTACAGAAAAATCTTCCATATGCAAGCACCATATTTCAAATCAACTCCAGGCCTTTTATCTGCTTAATTGAGAATGAAGTAATGAAAGAATGGCCCACACCTGCCCATGAAACAGCCATTGAGTCAGTTGTCCAATTACCTTTGGTCCCTTTAAAAAACAGGGTGGCACAGCTGAAACTCCTAAACCCTTCATGCAGTTTTAATATGAATACCCTCAAATGAAAGCTGAAAGTCTGGATTTTATGTCCATCTCCATTATATAAATATAACTTGAATATGTTTTTGTAAACAGATAAAAAAACAAACAAAATTTGTGCCAGTGTCCAAATATATATGGACCTAACGGTATACATGGTTTTTAGGTCACCCTTTAGATATAAAATTTTTTCTAGACTAAAAAACACCAAATTTGGTACTATTGTATGCCCATATCTTTTCTTAATTCAGTAGTGTGCCTTGGAACCTGCTCAAGCTCAACTACATCTTTCTTGTATGCTGGTGCCCAAATTGCACACAATATTCCATGTGCGGTCTGATAAGTGATTTGTAAAGCTGCATAATTATGTTCTTGTGTTGTGTATCCATACCCTTGTTGATGCTTCCCATGATTCTATTTGCCTTGGCAGCTGCTGCTTGACACTGGTTGCTACAGTTTGTCAACTAAAATTACTAAATCCTTCTTTCATGTCTGAGAAACAGATTATATTTATAACAGAAACATGCTGCATCATTGCCTGACGGTATTTCTTTAAGAAAACAACCCCTTTTAAAACTAAACAAACTGTAATGAAATTCTCTTTACTTCCTGAGAAAGGCAGAAAGCGGGGGGCAAGAAACTCACTGGACCCCTTCAGAATCACTAATAGGAAAATTAGAGTTTAATTCTCCTTTAAATTAATGTTGGGAACCACACTATTGATTTCTATAACTGTACTTTTATAGCCTGCAATCATACTTTGTTACCCAGACACGCTAATTTTCATGTGTAACTGGCAAATGAAAACATACCTGGAACTTCAAAAATTATTTGAAGCAGGTGTGTGGTATTACTAGCATTTGCAATTAAATTGAGGCAACTGGGGGTGATGTACATATGTACAATGTAATAGCACCTATAATCATAGTGAAGACATATTTGGTGGACATCAATTAAGGAAGGTGTGTGAGATAATCAATTTATACTAATATTTCAGAATAGAATTCATCAAAAGCTAGACACTTTTTTAAAACTGTGTATGTAAGCTGAATGTTTCAAAGATAAGTTGTAAATGTGGGAATATAGCTCCAATTTAAAGTAGAAGTATCTATATATGGCATAAAATAGAAGTGTTCTGCATTGAATCCTTGTTAAATTTGTTTTAAGTAAATCTACTATAGCCCCATAGATTAATTATGAGGGAGAGCTATTCCAGTTGATGATGAAGGATAGAATCTCTGACAAGACTCAGGAAAGGCTAACACAGTCAAATCAAATAGAAGCAATCAGTTGCAGTTTGCTTGGTAGAGTTCAGTGGTTATCAGGGTAACAATGGACAAATCAGGGGACATAATAGATTTGTGATGACATATTATCTGTGTACACAGGTGAGAAAGCTAAGTCAGTCATTAGTGTATTCCACAGGACATGTGGTCCATGTCTTGTTGGGTATTTATTTCACTATGGCATTTTAATCCTCTGATATTGTACCTCCTACCTAAAATATACCAATTGTGGGTATGTTTTAGGCAGACAGTGGGTAGGGCTTAGCTGGGGTAGCCAGAGTCTAACATAAGCCCCCTACTTCTTAATTTAAAAACATATGATTTTATATTATTTCAGAGACTACTGATTTATTTGATGTTAAAATGAACTCAGTCATATCCTACAAATTAAAGAGTAAGTGGGTTATTCACTAAAGTCCGAATTGTTGCGTATAGGTGCGAATTCGCCAGATAAAGACAGTCGCAATAGGCTGCTACTGTCGCAGTCGCGTCTTTATAATGAGAATATTGTCACAGTCTCAACTTTATTATGGGAAAATTGTCGCAATCTTAACATAAAAAAATTGTAGCGACTTTACAATGGGGAAATTGTCACGGATTTGCTACGGGAATCCGCTGTTTGCGAATTTGACAGTCGAATTCACACCTTAGTGAATTTTAAGTGATGTCACTACTAATATTATATTTAATTATAAAACTTGCTGGACAAACAAATGACCTTTTTGTGTTACTGATATATTATCAAAGTAAAATGGGCTTCTGGAAGAATTATCAGCTTGATGGGAGACAAAAAAATAATGGAGAATTGACATTCAAAAATATACTGAAATTCAAGGATAAATTCTGCCAAGACAAGCTTAATTTATCAATGTCAATAACAACAGTGAACACAGTGCAAGAATACATGCATATTCATTGAAAATAATTCAGATGAAATCACTGCTGTTTGACATTTTGAAATAGGCACTTTATCTTTTTTAACATAAAGATCTCCATAAAGTCTCTAATCTAAAAACACATCTTAATTGCATGTTATCACCTTCTAATTGCTTCCATATTATATTAAACATTTTGATAATTACTCGCATGTTCTTGGAGTAAATAACTGGAGGTTGTTGCTCATAGTCATTATCGGTTGGAGACCCTGGGCAAAACTAGGGCAGCATAGATGAACTTTTTTTTATTATTATTGAATATTTATATAGCACTGACATCTTTTGCAATACTTTAATTGATTCATTATTCATTTCAGTTCCTGCCCCAAGGAGCTTACAATCTAGTTTCTTTGTTCAGTCACGCACCCATAGACAGGCAAAGATTAGGGCCAGTTTAGTTATTTGTCAATGTACTATATTTTAAAATTGTGTGAGAAATCCCACACAGGTATGGAGAGATTATGCAAACAACCTATAGGGTGGAACTGAACCAAGAACACAGCATTGTAAGTCAGCAGTACTAACCACTGTGCCAGTGCACTGAACTAGCTGCTTCTGCACTGCCTTAGCTCTTGTGATTTTATATTTTATATAGCATTTTTAGTACTTACTAACATTTTAACTCACTATGATTACTAAGTGATAAGGTGATGATTCCACTTTCACCCTTAATTTTAATAAAAAAGAGTGAAAAAGTAATATGTTAATACATGCTACTACTGATTTTAATTGCAGACAAAAATATTAACTTGTATGTTACTGAACTACTATGAATTTTATCAAACCATAATCTGCACATTTTTGGCTTTACTGAAATTATGTAATGCTATTAAAATTGGTTCTTATCATTTAAAATCTAAGATCCAGTAAGATAGGTACATTTCAGAGGTTCCTAAATCAGCTTACACCCCAGGAAAGGCCATTGCTATGGAATGGGTAGGCAGTATGTTAAGTGGCATCAATTTGGCCTCAAGCGTTCTACATATAACTTTTATTGAAGGTTATGAAAAGGTTTAATAAAACGTTATTTATATTTGACATGTGTACAGTACATATAGAAAGCCAACTTAAACATCAAAATGTAAAAACTATTTTGGGATCAGTAGTACTTGCCTCTTGTTTAAACAGTCCTGCTCCCACAGCCATTCTGTGTACAGGCTCTTCCTGTAAAGTGCCAATTAGCCCTGCCTCCCGAGTGACATCACTCATTATTCAGAGAGCACATTCTTGTGTACAGTAGAATCCCTTTCCCTCCTCCTTATCTAAAAATCCTGTTTCTAACTCTGAGCCTGCGCAGATAAAAGCTGGTTGACCACCTCTCCGGTTGGTTGTGGAGAGAGGAGGTAAGAGAAAGGAGGGGCATAGCTACACACAATAGGGAACTCATTCAGAGGAATAAAGCAGTTACAGGGGGATATTGAGCCCTGCTGAATTAAGAGGCGAGTCAGGAGTTTCTTATTTGCTATATTGCTTGACAATATGGAAATTTTTCAAGAGCTTAAGTAACTCATAGCTTAATAATGCTTGTTCCACTGTATGGGTGAAAGCTATCAGTTGATTGGTTGCTATGGGTTGCTAAGCCTCTGGAAAGTTTGCCCCTTTTGATGAATTCTGCTTCCACTTTGAAGCAATGCAGTAAATGTAACTGAGCAGAGACAAGTAGAGTATAGGTGATACCTTTTATTGGCTAACTGAATAGATGGTAAATGCAAGCTTTCCAGACTACTTAGGTCTCTTCTTCAGGCATGATGCCATACAACAAATATAATGCTGTTATCGATGTGCTAGCAATGAAACAATATATACCAATATCCCTTTAATAGGACACCCTACCAGGGATAACATAATATCAAGCACGGGCAGTGCGGTGGCTCAGTGTTAATCACTGCTGCCCTGCAGCACTGAGGTCCTAGGTTCAATTCCTGGACTTCATCTGCATGGAGCTTGTATGTTCTCTCCACACTTGCGTGGGTTTCCTCCCATAATCCAAAAACATACATCTGTGTGTGTGACAAATTAGGGAGACTAGATTGTAAGCTGAATGGGGCAGGGACAGAAGTGAATGAAGAACCTCTGTAAAGCACTGCGTAAAAATAGTAGCGCTATATAAGAATTAATAATACAAGATCAAAAATAATTTTTGACATCCCACCTCCTTTAAAAGCACTTGGCTTATCTTCACCATTTTACCATAGTTTAAACATGAAAGTAGAAAATAATAATACCCAGGAGGTCTTTTTACTGAACACCTATAAGGGTAGCATTATCCTTTATGCTTCTGCTTTCATGGTATCTCTTTTATTCAGCCCTGCTCACATATTGATAAGATTCAAACACTTTCCCCTCTCAATCTCTGTAACAGGCATTATCTTTTCTGTGGCTTCTTCTCACGCAGAGACTGACTTCCAACCTGAGTAACTGTTTATTAGACTCTCCAGTCTTTTTAAATTGTTTTATTCTCACACTCGTGAATCAGTATAAGTATCAGCGGTAACCCCTCACTGGAGGCACACAAAAACCGTCCTCCAATAAACCCTGTCAATAATGTTTTGTTTTTTTGCCAAAAGAACAAGAGATACCAATACATATTTCTCTCAAGGATAACCTGGCACAGAAAAAAAAAATGAAGTCCAGACTCAGGGACTCGTTAAACCACATATTTACCTCACAATATCCTTTCAGTAATAAAAAGTATCCACTGAGTATCTGAGTATCTGAGTATCCAAAATGACATGGCCTCTAGTAAATGCACTGCTAATTTAGTAGAGATGAAAGGTGTACGTTTTAGTACTAAGACAAGCTGAAATGAGCTGCATTACAGTTAGTAATTTGTATTGACCTCTGTGAATGCATTGGCAGGTTTGATGTTTCTTACATTGCTTACAGTTTTGTAACGTTAACATGTGTTCTGGTTTGTTCAATATTAAAAGAACAATAACAACAAAAAATAAAACTACCTCAAATACTTTTATAGTTGATACATGTTTTATCTGAGCTTTCAAAAATTCTAAATTGTGTATAGATATTTAGCTGTTTAGCTTTAAAAATGGGGCTTTAGGGGACACTTCCCAATTTGGTGAGGTTGTTTACCAACATGGTCGTTAGCAGTAAAGATAGGAAGTGACAGAAAGCCATAAAAATTCATTAATTCAGCTTCAATGATAACATTTTTAAACTTGCCGTATTTTAATCCAAATGGGAATTTTGATTATTTATGATTATTTATTTTTTTGGTGTTATCAGTCCTTTATGTCACCTTTTCAACTGGGGCCAATTTGGGGAAGCTCTAAAAGCATTTGGCTGGATTTTCCTTAGGGGGGGGGGGTCCACATTTAGCTAATTTGAAGGAAGTGAAGAATTTTAAATGTTTGTCATAAGGTATACAGGCTGCATGAACTATTGAAGCATTATAATCTTCAAGATTAAATTTTGTTAAATTTTTTAATGGGTGTCTGCCAAATATCAAATGCCTGCTTATAAAGCTAGCTAGATCAAATTGTATTTTTGTTAAGTATTTAGATTGCAATGCTAATGCTGAGTGTGGCTTTCACAGTCATTTGAAGACCAGGCTTGTCAAATCCCAGCTGAACCCTGTGACCTTTTCCTAACTCTATATAATCCTCTTTGAGGTGGTGCTTCTCTGCCAGCCTGTATCAACCTCATTAGTGAGGTTCTAAATGTTCAGTTATCTTATTGTTGTTTTGGCCCTATTCTAACCTTTGCTTGTACACTAGAGATCATCCTTTTCTCAACTAGTTACGTATTTGATCTCTGAGCATCAACCTTAGGACTGTACTCTACTATGGTTCTGCTTGCTTATTGTTGTCCTCCATTTCATTCATGGTTAGCATCCAAGTACCCAAGCCATAAAAGCATTGAGATTATAATGATAGTATGTTTTTGTCTCATGGAGTGGTTTACTGCTGCAGAGAAGTTGATTTCATTTTGTGGTGTTTGCACGTATTCTGATGCCTAGGGTGGTTGAAAAACTTTGTTTAAAAGGGAAATGGCCAGTGTCTGATAACATATAAAAATCACAAGTAACACTTTCAAAAGATTAAATGGTTTAGTCAATGTTGTACTGAACTACTTTTAACAATTAACCTAAATTAACAATAGACACAATGGATGATAAAGGAGGGTAAAGAGGAAGAAACATTGAATAATTAAAACATAAAAGAGGTAGACAGTGATAGAACTTAAGGTGGAATTAATTGTATATGTAAGAAAAAGGAGGTTAAACTAAATTTTTTTAGCTTTTATGCTGAACTGTGATTATAAAAAAGTCATGTCACATGGGGTTAGTGTTATGACACTGAAAGCCTGAGAGTCAAAAAGAGTAAATCCTCTATGTAAGATTGGTAAAGGCTAAACCAAGGGCACAAAGTCTAAGGAACATCCAATCTACATTCCAAAACTAGAACCGTAGTCTAGAACACATGATAAGGAACATTTGGAAACACACGAGTCTAATACAATGTAATGAACAGCTGAGTCTAGTGTATGTATTTATATAAAGCTGATATATTAGGCAGCACTTTACAGATATCCATCATTCACTTCAGGCCCTGCCCAGAGGAACTTACAATCTAGTTTCCCTATTCAGTCACATTCACAGATGTAAGATTTTGGATTGTGGGAGGAAACTGGAGTGCCTGTAGGAACCCTAGGCAGGTGCGGGGAGAGCATATAAACTCCATGCAGATGAAGTCCAGGGTGGAATTGAACCCAGAGCTGCAAGGCATTAGTACTAACCACTGAGTCATGATACTGCCCAGGGACACAGGAAAACAGGGACAGCAGAACTGGACTCTAAAGCAGGAAACTAGTGGCACAATGAAACAGGAAAACAATAAATAGAACTTTGAAGTAGAAATGTTTTAACTCAAAAGTCAAGAAAAACATATACTCCACAATCAATGTAAGATTGAATCTGATAGCTTTATAATGCAGTCACATGCTGTGAGCCAGGGCTAGCAACAGAAATTGTGGAGCTATCACTCTAAAATAACTCATTTTACAACCTCAGTCTCCATGCCAATACTGGGACCAGGTTCAGTGGTGCCCAAGTCAATGATGCCAAAATGCACCCAGCACTAGCAGTTTCCCCACATAGTGCCCCAAATAAGTACAACAATTATTCCCCTATTGTTCCCCATACAGGGCAGAAGTTCCTCCACATAATGCCCCATATAGTGAATATGTATATATGTGTGTGTGTGTGTGTGTGTATAATTTTATAGTAAATGTAATTATGCAATGTTCTGTATTGTGAATTCATACATATATTTATATCTATCTCATATATATATATATATATACCTGAGATTTATCTCAGCTGTTTTACATTTGGGTGAACTGTGGTGCATTCTGGGAACTTTGTTAGGATAAAGTGATCATGTTAGTTCACAAATGAAAAAAAATGAGTATTGCAGTACTTGGTGATTCCTTTTTTTATTGGACTAACAGTCATTTTAAATAGACAAGCTTTCGAGAGGTCTGTATTCAATATACACAGTGAAATACATATAGATACAAGACAAAACAACTGTGTATTGAAGAGTGTACACAACATAAAACATAGTGCAGAGTTTTTTTTAACCAAAGTCAGAGTGAAACAGAAAGCAAGAAGAAAAAGGCATTATGCCTGCCTTCAAACATGACTGGCTGAGCCTTGGGGAACTGATGGAGCACATGTGGTATAATGAATAGCTGATAGGGGCAGACACAACAGAATAGAGAGCTCAGATCAAAGCAGAAGAGAAGGTCTTCCCATGTACAGATCAGAACCTCACTTTTCCTATACTATAGAGGTAAATCTGCTTAGGGCCCCTAACCCCCCAAACTCAATTTGTATTACCCCCCCCCCCCCCCCAAGCCCTGTACCCACTGTTGGTTCTCCTGTTGTGAGATGCAAACCAAGTGCAGTAGCATAAAGTGTCATTTCATTAGCCTATTAATTAAATAAGATGTGAGATATGATTTACTTTGATTGCCAATTGTGAAATTATTATAATTTATCCTTTTAAAGGCATCTATTTTTCCTAAAATCTATGAAGTAAAATGGCGTGATTATCACTGAAAATGATGAAATATGGTTAGAAATTTAATGTGAAATATATGAAACTTAGAGGGGTGATATGACCCATTTACTTATGAAGGATTCTAACTGAAAATAAGGGATTCAGAGTTAAATTAAACAATATTAAGAGGTTTGAACATATAATGCATTCCCCCCAATTCCCTTTGCCCCAAAATAGGAGCTTGCCCCAACTGCCATACCCAGTTTTAATATGGCTTATTTACTTGATATCACCACCGCAGCGAACAGTAATGTATAACCAATGCCTGTCTTACTGTCACATATTGATTCCAGCACGCATTCATGCAGCCATGGTAGTTGTTACATATCTCTTTGTACATACAATGTAACCTCATCAAACACAGCATAGCGTTTCATGCTCTGTATAAAGGTCCTTCTTTAAATCCTAATAATATGCTATACTCTAGTGTACTTTCCACACACTTACATAGAAAAAAATGGCATTGGCTGGTACCATTGAAGATCCTTGTGGCTTTAGGGTCAACAATATTAGTAGTTATATTCTTGAGTAAGTATTCATTCAACAAAGGATTTGTTTATGTATCAGATTGAGGAGTATTGAACATCACAGCACTAACTCAGGGGGTAATTCAGCAAGGTGCGAACTCACCTTGCGATTCTTCAATTCACCTCGCAAAAATGATTACACGCTGGCTTCTCTCCTACACGCGTACATCAGCACATGCTTTAAAGGTATTCCAGTCTCCTCATGACCACTCGAGCTGCCTCGCGAGACTGGAATACCTTTAAAGCGTGCGCTGATGTGTGCATGTAGGAGAGAAGCCAGCGCATAACCATTTTTGGGAGGTGAATCGAAGCATCGCAAGGTGAGTTCGCACCTTGCTGAATTACTTAGTCTTTTAGAAAACTAGCTGGGAAAGCTCTCTCTATACTATTATTGTTACCATCTCTTTAAATTTGGATCCTACTAGGTGTTGTGGCTATATCTGAATGTTTAAATTGCTTGATGAATGTATTTTGATTTTCATGAAAGCTTACGCAGTTCTGTAAACTCTGCATTGATTGTCCCTTAGCACAATTATCCAAACTTTTAATAAGAATATGTATTTTCATTGACAAAAATTAGATTTCCTTGGCTCCTTAACCTCTTCACACCAAAAGCCCTTGGCTTACATTGAATTTTCATCAACACAAAAGAATGTTACAACTGACATAAATCTGTTTGATCTTAGATCTTTGTAAGCAAGAATTTGAAACAAATGAAAATTATTTTTTAATATTTCTGAAATAAATAAATATTATTGTTTGTTGATTGCAAGATTTGAAATGCCAAAGCATGATTTCTTTAAGAATGTTTCCCTAAGTATGTCTAGAATATTAATTAGGCCCATCTATTTCTGTTACATAATAACAATGTCGAAGAACTGAATGGAATCTGTGACCTGTAAGAGAACCATTCAGATGCTTTAGTGTAACGCAGCACATTCTTTAACAGGCTTTCATAGTACTTTTTCAGTCATACAAAATGATTCAACTATGTATTGCAAAGCTGGGATCTAATATATTTCAAATATTTTAACTATGTGTCATTCTATAGCTTGTCAATGTTATATAATTGTGTTATCCGCTCCGGTGTAATAAACAATATTTACTTCTAATTAAAAAAATAAAATAAAATGTTAAGCTAGCAAGAATTTTTGCCTTGTCTAATAGAACCTCATAGTCTTAAATGTGTACATGGATAGTGTGATGACCTAATCATTTTAATTGTTTCTATTTTCATTGCTTCTTTTTGCTTTTTATATCAATATCCCATTTGTATTTCATGGTCTATAGCTTTTAAATTAGCTTACCATAGCTTTGTATATGTTTTAAAAAATAATATCAGTTCATAGGCTCTTAAAGTGTTTCTTACATGTCCAATTGTAAATATTTGGTTTGCTGAAGAAATAGAACATTAAGACTAAAATCATCTGAAATTACAGATGTTCCCAAAGGACAAAATGAATCTCTAAATAATATATAATTAAAAAGATAAAATGTATTACATCAGTTAACAGGAAAATGATATGAATTTATAATTTCCACTATTTCAATTATGCAGGACATGTTAGAGGAGACCAGCTTGTCCCTGAGGGGGTCAACCAAGTACTTTCAATAATTATATAAG
Source organism: Pipa parva (assembly GCA_019650415.1). Taxonomy (NCBI): domain Eukaryota; kingdom Metazoa; phylum Chordata; class Amphibia; order Anura; family Pipidae; genus Pipa; species Pipa parva. The sequence goes on from WMED01012789.1 coordinate 11,020, forward strand.
ATTTATATCTTATAATAATATTATCTTTTTTAATTTGGAACATTTTGATAACATTGCATTTGGTTAATTACGGTAGAGTAGTGGGCCCAACATGGGACAGTGTCATAACTTATTAAACAAGGCTTTAGGAACTTTATTAACTTCTCTATTATTGTCACTCTCCCTATATGGTTTAAAGAGGCATATTGAAAATAAAACATCTTTTAACTTCATCTGCCTACAACTCCTCATTACATATATGCTAAGCACAAGTATACACCAATTAAACAATATCTCATTTTATAGTCTGTAGCATTCAGCCATGCAGTGTCTAGGCTATTTAGTGAAGCGCAGCAGCCAGCCAGAAATTGCATGATAATGTACTTGAGATCCATGTTGTGAACTGGGCCAAGATATCACAGGAACATATAAATGGCAGGTATTTTGGCCAGATGTCTTGCTAAAAAAAATAAAGCAATAAATGAAGCCAACTCAATTTATCCATACTGCTCCTGTGGAAAGATCAGCTGTCTGCCTTTAGGACATGCTGGCACACCTAGCTTCCCAATAGATAAACAAACAATCCAGACAGAAATATTTGGTGTTTCTAAAAGAAATTGAAATCAGTTAATGGGATTCAAAAAAAGAATTGACAAGTTTCCCATCTGTCAATGTATCTAATCTCTTCCTCCAAGAAACCAATGTGCAACACTTCAGTTGCTTTGCCTATGCAAAATAAGTGACCAGTAAACATGAAGGCCATTAAGCCTAAGGCCAACATACATGCTTTTTTTAAAACGAAAACCAAAATATTTCAATAAGTGGCCCACAAAATATGCTCTCTACAAAAAAAAAAATAATGGAAAAGGGATCCTTAATAAAAACAAAACCACCATTCTTCTTTATCTATGGCTACCTTTCCATCGAAAAATTCAATCGTAAATTCAATCAAAAAGTTTCGATTGGTAAAATTGATCAAATACTATCGATCAATATGTTTTGATCGGGCTCCCATTGTTTACATCGATTAAACTCGAGAAGGTCGAAATCAGATCATTTTTTTTTCGTTCTGCACATGAGCTTTATGGCCAGTTCATCAGACTGAGTCAGGGGGGCAGGTACTATGTGATGTTTCCCATTACATTCACATTACATACAGGGGGCAGAAGAGAGCTGCAGCCGGCATTTTTCATCTCACAATCCAGGCCATGAAAGCTGATTGAGCAGCAGTACAGTTAGTGTACTGCTGCTAAAATGATCAGCTATGTTTCCCCCTTTACTATAGTTTGCATTCAAAGACTTTTGTTTTAACATGCCTAACTATTAAAATGCAGAAAGAATTAATTATGTAGCTGTTCAAAGCCTACATCATTATATCAGGTGAGGGATTGCTTTTGTTCTTATAAAAAGTGAGTGGAGTATCAGTGGAGACTAAAGGATTTCTGTGTATTCAAAATATTATTGATTAAGCTGAAGACTAAAATTCTTCAAGGAATTAAGAATTAGAAAGTATGTTATTCATTTTCTACACTGATTCTAAGCACTGAAAGGGTTGCTACATCCTGCATGGATTAGGTAGAGGGTGTATCTGAGGCTGGTATGTAGCCCCCCCATAAAGGCTTTTAGAATTTGTGACATGACTTTTTAACTGTTTTTATCATTTGTGTCAATATTGTGGGTAAATTCGTTCCAATAGACTTTGAGTGGTCTATTTTCCTAGCTATATATAGAGTGCTAGTGCACTTTGGTAGGTGTGCTATTGAAGAGCTTCAGTATTTATATATTTTTTGCTAATAAGCTTGGATTTATTTATAGGTAGGCGGGTGTCTGGAGTGTTAAATATTTCACATATTACCACATACATCCAGGGAGACCTAAACGCTTCTATTGAGCCATGTTAAAACTTTTCTAACATACAAAACTGACTTTATGACTATACAGATCAAACTGTTAAACAATTATATCTCCTGTTAGCTCTTGTTGAAGCTGTTTGTTTGAGCACAGTAAAAAGCATGTTCCTGTAAAACCAATATGTCTGTGAGAATGGGTATATAATGGCCTGAGAGCGTGAGCTAATGTCATATTAAACTAGAACAAGGAAGTGTGTGTAAGCTAATGTAGAATTGGGATGGAACAAGGAAGTGTGTGTAAGCTAATGTAGAATTGGGATGGAACAAGGAAGTGTGTGTAAGCTAATGTAGAATTGGGATGGAACAAGGAAGTGTCTGTAAGCTAATGTAGAATTGGGATGGAACAAGGAAGTGTGTGTAAGCTAATGTAGAATTGGGATGGAACAAGGAAGTGGTGCATAGGATTATGGATTGGTTTAAAGGAGACAATGTCACTATAACTATATCTATATTAATTTCTGTAAAATGCATAAAATATGCATACATTAATATGACAGGGCAGTATTGCCATTTGGTTTTGTCCTCAGCAATGACTCTACAGAATAGTTACATAATTTACACCAGATGTTTGTACATTCATTTCAAAAGTAGACGATTTCTACCCAATGCCCTAGGTCTCCACGTTTTCTTTGATCAATATGCGAAGTTGAAGAATTGCCGAACTGTTGCAAATTCATGCATCTACTGGACGTTTCAGACTTTGATAAGTATGCCCCTGTCTAATAATTTTAAAGGAGAGCTATTACCTGAAAAAAAAACTTAGCTGATTGTTTTAGTAGCAGTACACTAAGGGGGGAATTCACCATAGTGCAAAGTGAGCTCCAGACCCTTCGGCTCACTTTGCACAGACTGTTATGTGCTCGCTGATGTCCTGCACGCGGACATCAGCGAGCACTTTAAAGGGATTCCAGTCTCGGAGAGGTGACTCAAGTGGTCTCACCAAGACTAGAATCCCTTTAAAGTGCTCGCTGATGTCCGCGTGCAGGACATCAACGAGCGCATAACAGTCTGTGCGAAGTGTGGCGAAGGATCCGGACCTCACTTCTCACTATGGTGAATTCCCCCCTTAGTGTAGTGCTGCTCGATCACCTTTCATTTCACGATCCTGTGCCCAGGATCGTGAGATGAAAATTGCCTACTGCAGCTCTCTTCTTCCCCTGTATGCAATGTGTAACATCACAAAGTACCCGTCCTGCTGGTGGCCATAAAACGCATGCGCAGAGTGAAAAAAATGAAAGATAAAATACTGTCTCACTGAAAAACTAGAAGAAGTCTTCATTTTTACGTACATTGCTATATTTCCCAAATCTGTATAGTTTTACTTGTGCTTCTTTTTATACACTTACAAATAAAGTAAGAAAAGTAATTTTTGCTCCCGAATAACAGCTGTTGTTGCTAAGTTCTACTGCCAGCTGTCAAGCAATACAGCACTCCAACTGAGACATACTTACGTAAGGTATATTCTGCAAACATGCAATATAACACTTACAGAAATACAAAAGCCTATTTTAAATGAATGGCTACTAGCATGCAATGGCTCACTATTTTCATAGACAGTACTAAACAAATGTATTCAAATACACAAACCTTTCTTCTGCCATTTTTCAGTTTAAAAGGTAGTGAGACCAGACGCCTCAAACGGTTTTCGCTACAATCTTCCATATAGGTCTGCAGCAAATCCCTCTAACCCACACAATCATGTAAATCCAGAACAGGGGCCCCCAAACTTTTTACATAGGGGGCCAGTTCATGGTCCCTCAGACCAACGGAGG
>WMED01012790.1:0-14679 GCA_019650415.1 Pipa parva
CATGATTGCACTATTTCAAATTATTCTAATTCGTTGACCAGCACTTGTATAAATACAATATAATACAAAAAAAATACAATACTTAGGTCTCGAAAGTTTGCATTTACCATCTATTCAGTTAGCCAATAAAAGGTATCACCTATACTTGACTTGTCTTTGGTTCTATGGCTAACATGGTGCTACACTCTACTGCCTCTGAGTTTGTGCAGAAACACATTAAAGAGAAATATTGAATGCAAATTCTGTGGCCTTATGTACTTTGAATATTTCTATTCTGTACATATACATATAGAACAGTTGCTTTTTCAGAATACAGAACTTCCATGTGACAGAAACATTCTCACAACCATTCATTTGTAATGTAAGTATAATGTAAACTAGGTCTCTTGATGATCCACACAGGTTCACATATTTGGTCATCGGCAGACCACACACCACTGCCCCAATGAGTAATTTCCTCTTTTGAATGATTGTTCAGTCATATCTATCATATCATCTTTATACAACAATTCAGACTTTGGAGAATAACCCCCTCAATCCTTATGATGTATTGTAAATCTACATGGAATTACTGCTCTTACTCTTCATTGCAATATCAAACCTCTTTTCAAAGCTACCACCACAATTTTTTGGCCCAGGAAATAAAAGAAATCAATAAATTCTTAGGCATTCTTATTCCTAGCTATATAACATCTCAAAACTCCAGTCATTACTAAATTACTCTGTAATACTCTAACTTTCCACCTGGGCAAATCTAGCTTTCAATTTTCAAAGGTAGATACTATCAGGTTAAAATAATCAGGATACCATTACTGCTTTATTTTTAATTTACTTCTTAGGCCCTAATTCACCATTGTGCGAAGTGAACCGCGAAGCGTTCGGCTCACTTCACAAATGGTATTATGCGCCCGCTGATGTCCTGCACGCGGACATCAGCAGGTGCATTAAAGGGATTCCCCTCCCGGCGAGGAAACTCGAGTGCTCTCGCCGGGAGGGGAATCCCTTTAATGCACATGCTAATGTCCGCGTGCAGGACATCAGCATGTGCATAACACCATGTGCGAAGTGAGCCAAACGCTTCGCTGCTCACTTCGCACAATGGTGAATTAGGGCTTTAATCTTCTTATTGATAACCAAGAGCCAACTTTTCTAAATGACTGTTACCTTTTACTGTAAACATTACAAATTGTGTTAGCACAGAAAATATAATATTTTTTTACATATTCTGCAGCTGAACTGGAACGTCCTCGAGCACTTATACCTCTGTATAATCAGAACTTCAAATATCTTCCCAAAGAAAATCCAAAATCTATTCTTATGGCTCAGACAAGTGGAAATAAACAAGCAGAACTACAAAAACTAGCAGGGAAAAGAAGTATTAGTATCAATGAAAATATCAGGTAAGGAGTCTCCTAATGATGATAGCATGCATTGGGCATTATTTAATTTTTAATTTCAGAATATCTCAGTTTGAAGTAAAATACTATTTTTGTTATTAAATAGAAATCTAAAATATTTAAATATTAAGAGGGCCAGTAACCCAATAAGCTATACAATTCAGCAATACAAGTACAATACAGACATGTGAAAAGTGCATTAAACAATACAAGTAAAATATCACAAGGATACATCACTTTAAGTGCTAGGTTGAGGTTGACACAAGAGTTTGGAGGTCCCTGTCCCATAGATCTTACAATCTATATGTGAAGAAGACTTACATACACAGATAGAAGGACAATAAGAGCTGTACAATGTGTTGAGACATAGGTCAATAAATACAAATAAATAGGTCAATAAATACAGATATTAAGCATGAATATCTAAAGATAAAATAAAATATATACATAAAAATCAGTGATAAAAATCAATGCTAGTGCTCCGAAAGATAAGACATCAGTTTGGTTTTGAACATGGAGAGGGAATGTTCCTGGCAAATACAAAGGGGTAAAGAATTCCAGATGTGGGGGGGCACAAAGCTAAAAGGGTTTAAGACGAGAAAGGGCAGTATTGGTATATGGCATGCAAAGCTGGTTCCTTTGAGAGGAGCATAGTTCTTCAAGCATAACGGGAAGGAAAAATACAAACTATTTATAGGGTAGTACTGGAGTATGTTAACTTGGGACTGAAAGCACATTGGCACACACTACTTTTTCTTACCTTCAAATAAAATCATTCTTACCATCTGATTCCATTTGAAAAGATATTTAAGTTATTAAATGGGTTCTCCTGTCAGCTAATAAAATAGGCATTTTTATTCAGAATATAAGGATACTGACCATGTCTCATGTAATTATCTCTTTAAAACCTGTGTATTTTGGAATTGCTCTTCCTCTGTATTCTGAGTGGAGGTAATTTTGAATTTGCTTATAATTAAACTGAGAAAGACAGCTAAAAGGGCAATTCAGAAAGCTAGTATTCACACAAAAAATATGTAAAATGTGAATTTACACCAGGAAAAAAAAATCTGAAAAGTAACGAATTCATAGAGTTCAACCTGCATTTATAATTGTACTAAAGCTATGCCAAAAAGGCTTCATCTATATCTGCTTTGGTGTAAGGCTGGGGTCACACTAGCTGATTTTCAGCTGAGCTGTAAAAATTGTCTCAGTTGTTTCCTGTGGGATAATCTATACAGGCTGTTGTGTTTTGAAAGACAATAATGAACCTAATTAAAAAATCTTAGCTGAAAATCAGCTAGTGTGACCCCAACCTTAGTGGTTAAGGTGGCTAGTTAATAGCTCCATGTTAATAATATTGGTATAAACAAACATTGTAATGCCAAAAAAACTTGCCTCAACTCTAACTTGTTATCTGTAGATTATCTACAAATCCATGGACCCTGGTGGAGGATCAGCACCAGGGGCCCCCTCCCCCGACTTGCCAGAATCTGGGGGGAGATGGGGATCAGATGCTGTGGGGCTGCAGAGGGGTCATAACAGTCATATTTCTGTATTGTATAGTTTTATCTTTATATAGGACTAGTGTACAGTAACCATTCACATCAGTCCCTGTCCCTGAGAAGATTGAAATCTAATTAGTCTAAACATGTCCACGTGACTAACACAATGGCATTGTAAAGCATGTAACAATCCATCTTTGGAGTAGTCTTTGTATAACACATGTTTTATTCAGATGCAGTCAAGTATTCAGCAGCCTTTCCAAACTTCTGCCACCTAAATGTGTCCCAGGTATATTGCCATTATTAGGAAATCTAGTCTTTCTATTTTTATGTTCATAAGTTTTTTTAATTGCATCTTATGTCAGACCATAAATCAACTTTTCTTAAATTGTTTCTAATTTTATTACTCTTTTCTAACTCTGAGCCTTGAAACTGAACTCTCTTTAAATAGATCCCTGGAAAGTTATGTATAATTAATTTTAGTTTTGTTCCAATATAAACATATCCATGAAAAGCCTATGTTTTCAAGAGCTGATCTTCTGTTATGTATATGAATGGATGGCTTGTACCCTTGCACCTTTCTTTCCTTAACAAACAGTGTCTTATACTTTATTAGTAACCAGAGTCAAGATTTTGAAGTATTACATGTAGATGGTTCTTATTTCAGTTGTGTTAAATCTAAAATAGCACGTTGCCTTGCTTTAGTGGTTACATTTAATATCTCAGTTTGAATTTAGCCAAGATCTTTCCTTCTGTAAAAATATATGCAACTATTGTATTTGATTTCATGGGTTTCTGTAAAAGGTAGAAGTACATTTCAGTATAGTTTTCCTTTTGACAAAGAGAATATATCATCCTATGACATAAACTTGGAACCTCCTTAGACTGGCTGTCACACAATTTGATGGAGTCTATATTCACCAACTTTTTTTTTTGTGCAAAGGGAGATTTATACATGATATCAGTGAAATCCTTTCAAGGGTCTTAAGTATGTTTACGTACTCTTCAATAATAAATTAAGTCGAGGCGCAGGGGTGAACATTGGAAATAATGAACCATAGGTATGAATTCATGATTAAAAAGGGCCTTTACAGTAATTTTAATGTTTTTAACTATGTTTGTCTTCTAACAGAGGCTTATTATTCAGAACAAACTAATGAGCCATGTAGTGTGCGTCAGGACATTGACAAAAGATATTTTATACTCCTATGGAATTTTTAGGGACAGAACAGAACCAAAAAATGTAAGATTATGTGCTGGATGAGGCATTCAAGTATAGACATTTAGGTCATACTAGAGGTCCATGAGCCCTACTGCCAGTTTTTCACCTGTAACCAGTCTGGATCTACCATACATACCATTTATTTCCACTGTCCCTCTCTAGGCATATTCTAAAGGCCTCGTGTGTAAGATTGTACATTGGGTATTTCATCTTATCTTTTTCCTTCTTTTTGTTAAATTTAATTTTTTTGCCCATTGAGCCCTAATACAGTCAATAGATCATGTACATCCTATCATTATATCTTGTATTTAACTGATTTTCTGCATAAATTTGCACAGATTCCCCTACACTGCGCAGTTTACAGTCAAAGTTTAGTGCATTAAGAATAGCTAAAGTGTTCAAAGCGAGACATAGTTAACAAAAAAATGAACAGAATTTAATTCCTTTCAGTAATAGTATTTGTCCCTTTTTTCCAAAAGAATTATAAATACCTAATTGAGGTATATTTATAAAATTCGAAACGTTTTTCAACTGGATAACACTTGTGAAATAGCAGTAATGTATCGATTTGCCTATTTATAAAGCTGTTAAATGTTTTCACCCAAAAGTAGTCACCAGCTTTAGTCTGACAAAATTCCATTATTTCTTATGGAGTTTGTCCCTTCACTTAGCCACAGTTGAAAAAGTTTTTTCATTGAAAAAGGATATCATTATCAATCTGTGTATTGGATTCAACTGATCTAAATTTATCAAATCAATATTGCCAATTTCTTTTTGGCCCTATATAAATTAGCAAAATTTAAAATGTTGAAATAGCTTTTATAAATATCCCCCAGAAACATTTTTGATTCTGTGGCCTGGAGGCAATTTCATCTGCATTCAGAAATGGTGGGAAGCGAGGCTTAATTGACCAATTTACGTTGTTTTTGGTTGTGAATTTAAGGGTAATAAGGAAACATTATTAGTTATTTTACATGCCTTAAGTCCCTATGGGACTTCAAGCTTGTTACTTGTCCAAGCCATATACCTAAAGCAGGGTTAGATTTGGTGATAAATACTTTCACATAACTGTTTTTATTAATATATACTATGTATATGAATAACATTTTTAGTTATCAGCATAGTTAATATTAATGTTAATTCTTGTATTACCTTGTATGAATATAAAGTCTTGTATTTAAATGTATGGTTTGTTGTAACTATATTGGTTTGCTTTCCATAAAGTTGGATTTATTACATATACACATATTTGAAATAAATTGACTGGGAGGGTTATTGAAACTTTCTACTAGAGTAACTTTCAAAAGAACAAAGTGGTGCTGCTTAATATGTATTTATTCATCAATGTTCTTTTGAATTTACATTTGTAACTTCCTGTTGCATGGCAAGTTTTTAATCCATAGCTTGTACATACACTTACGGAATATAAAACCTTACTCAGTCTGATTTAAATATCATTTTCTAAAGTGATTTACAAGAAGACTATAGTTTTAAATTGAAACATTTATTAGATTCAGTCTCATTCTTTCTCTAGCAGCTAATCCCAGCATCCCAATAGTTACAGAATCTCTACTTCTTCAGGTCTCACCAAACAAGATAATAGCTGGCAGGGGGTGCTCATAGTTCTAGTGCAACAGCAGCTAGAGGGCCATGGTCATGGGTCATGAACTAGTGTATTCTGTACAATGTGGATATCAATTTAGATGCAAAACAGGAAAAAACATGCAAATTCAAACTCACTCTCACACGACAGATATGTTCTCACTATCACACACACTCCTCCTCTGATTCTCCAGATCATAGGTGGCCAGTATGTCACCTCCGATTATATCACTGGTGCACCGCCCATTGTGTGCTGAATTACAGGAAGCCAGATAAGATGCCAGTGGTGGAAGGGGAGTGCAGATATAATGCATGGAAGGTCTGCAGGAGTTCTAGGTGGACTCTACAGAGGGGTAGGCAAGAGGTGGGTTCTGTGGTTGGGGATATGCTGCTGAAGGCAGACTTCCAGAAGTTTTGGAATTAGAGTACCTTTGGTCTATAAGACGCACAGTATTTTAAACGATTTGTTTACTTTTAAAAAAGTCTGTCTTATAGTCTGAAAAAAATATGGTATATGATAGCTGCTGTCAGTGACCAAATTTCTAGCAATGTACATTGCATGCTGAGATCTGTCTACAAATATTTATTTCAGGACTTTGTTTTGCAGTTGGCTTGGCGTGTTAGAATTAATAAACCTACCGGTATGTTCTCTCCATGTTGTTCCTTTAGCTTATGTTGTTTTTATTTACTGTTAGAAAAAGTGTGTATAATGGGTAATATGTGATTTTTTTATTACAGAAAATTAACTGTAAAAGATCCTGAGAATATACTGTCTGCACATGAAGGTCTTGACCCACAGCACACTAACGACATGGTGCTTTGACCACATATGGATGGACAAGTGCTGAATCCTCCCAGCCTGTTAAAGTAACCTTCTTTTCCATCAATAAGCAATATCCAGCCACTTCACTACCGTATAGTAAATATCCAGGCCTGGAATAACGGAACTGGCTATAAATTTAAAAGGATGTAAATTAGTAAATAATATATAATGAAAAAAGCAATTAATGTTTTTGCTATATGTTATTTGTAGCCCACAGGTAGACTAAATAATTCTATAGGCAGTTCTCTCCATTGCATATGGAATAATTATTTTCTGTGGTTTCTTATTATTGCGACTTTCTTGAGCCCAGACAACCCAACAATGTTTATGATTGCAATACGTCATCTAGCTCACTGAAGCCCAACCAACAAGCCTATCAACCTAACTGCTACTGATTCTCTAAGGCTGCAGGTGAGAGACCCCTTGTCATTTCTTGTTTGGCCATCTAGTATGCAGCTCTACATATGAAGAAATGTTCATCAGTGTTAATTCCTCCTTCTGAATACTTTGGGGCATATTTACTAATGTAGTAAAATCATTTTGTTGTTTTCGCCTGTTTTTTTTTTCTCCTGCTGCATTTTCCTTTTCCCCTCATTTATGAAATTCAAAAAATGTATCGATATTGATAAAAATCGATATCAGTGAATATCGATATGATACTACCGCTATAATTAACATTAATATCAATAGGGCCCTTTAATATCAATACCAATATCGATATCGCCATAGGGAATAATGGATTTTCGCTACCCTCAACCTGACGAAATGTTGTATCAGTAAAAAAAGTTGGAAAGGGCTTAGTAAATAGCGATAATGGTAAAAAAAAGGCAAAATGGGTAAAACAGTGAATATGATTTTCTGACTTAAGTAAATATGCCTCAATTTATCTTTAAACCATTAAGCTGTAAACCTTTTTTTTTTCTTTTAAGACGCAGCAAAGGAATAATTGTTCATCTTGCAATAACAATTGATAAAAAGTATTCTTTTTTTAATACAAATACACAGACTTGTATTCTGTTATATTCCATAATTTTATTTTTTTATTAAACTTGCATATTTTTACTGAGACATTGTGACTAGATTTTCAGTTCCAAAGAGGTGCTAAATTAGCTAATTAGCTGCTCATATTCAGTTGTCAAGCCAACAGTCCCTGCATCATTGCCCAGTGCACATTCAGTAAATGTCAGGATCTAATGACTGGCTGCTGTAATGTCACAGTAATTTAAATTACAAGTTAAGTTAAACACACAGTAAGTTAAGTTAAATGACAACGCTATTCAAAATAATAAAAAAAAAAGATTGATACACTGAACAGTGTATATAGTAGGTTGAAAGCAACACTTCTATTTAACCTGTTTTTGTAAAAAGGTGAGTTTTTTTCCAAAGATATGAAATATAGCCCTTCTCCCCATACATAAAAATGTCTTCTGGAAATCCATTCAACCAGTGCATCCTTTATTTCCACTATTAAAAGTGAGAAATATGATAATGTATTTATTCTTACAATAGAAAAAAATGACAATGGCATACACATAGCTCACTGTACTGGTAGTGTTGTGTGTTTGTGTTTATTTTACACTGTTAAAAAAAAAAAAAAAGTCTGTGGGTAACTGAGAGTATAAATTTCCCATTGAATGTTTACAGTTCTGTGAGTTCAAGCTGATGCTTGATGAATAGTCAAATTATGCGTGCGTGCAAAGTAATGCAAAGAGGCACCTATGTCCACGATCACCTTAGGCATTCCAATTGGACACATCATTGAGTTTGCTAAATATGCGAAGATAGAGAAGTGGCAAATGAAAGCGAATTCGGACCTTTACGTGACTGACTGCACTAAAATAACTCCCCCTGAAATCCTTTACTCTTTCCTTTGTTCTTATATTCTGCTGTGGGTAAGTCTACAGAACGTGCAAAACAAATGAATCCAGGCTGTTCACTGTGTAGACTCAAAAGGGAATCCCCATATTATTGCAGAATAAAATAACCCAACGTTTCGAGGGCCAACCGCCTCCGTTCATCAGGTGCCCCCGAAACGTTGTGTTATTTTATTCTGCAATAATATGGGGATTCCCTTTTGAGTCTACACAGTGAGCAGCCTGGATTCATTATTTTTTGGAATTACATATTTATGCAGATCTGTAAGAAGAATAACATTACTGCACTTTATTATGTAATTATGTACTTAGCCAAACATCTATTGCTTATAGCTCGGATTTGCTATTATCTCAAAGCAGTGGGCTCTACTATTCTCTATTGTAGTTGCATTTCTATTTAAAATGATTAATAACATTGTAAAAGTGTAGCAGCAATAATAAACATTATAAAACAATGATACATATAGCTGTCATCTCGGACTATTTAGATACTTTATCTTGGGAATTGTAGCTAAAGCAGTTCACAGAAAAAAGATGTAGAATCTGAATTCTGGGTCAGCAATCCCAAGTTCTGTGTTAAAAAAAAAAAATGAAAAGAAATTTCAAACTAACAGGAAATAATACTATTTATTTTACCATGAAGATAAAACTTGTAATATTTGGGGTCAATGTACAACCTGCTTTATATGTGGCTGTCTAACAGGATTGGAGAAATGGGCCCCTTTTATATTGGATTACAGTTCTACATGCTGGTGCAGTGAGAATTCTGTTGAAGAGAAAAGTGAGTTATGGAGTCACAATTTCACAAAATCACTCGCTAACTGTGCACTGATCTTATTACTTCATAAGAAGGCATTAGGATATGAGTCACACTGTTCCTTCAAGGCTTTCTGCGAACTGTCAGTAAGACTACTGTTGTTTTAAAATGCCAGTGTGAAAGATGTCTATAGACCCAAGGCCTCAGTTTCATCACAAATATCTTCCTAGTTTCTAGAACATCTAGCTCTCTGGAGAAGGGCCGTCGCTCCCCTAACCTGTTACTTCCTGTGAATGATGCTGCTCACAAAAAGTGACAATCGGCAAAGGGGAAGGCAAGGGAAATATTGCTACAGCTGAGGAGAGCCGGGGCTGGCTAAGGGATGGGGCACCCAAGGTTTCATGGCCCTAGGGCTTCACAAAACTTTGCAATGGCCCTACTCCAGAGTAGATGTGGGAGAATGCTAATTGTTTCTTAGGAAATTATAAGTCGCTCCAAATCATTTTTTGATTTCCGCTCAGAAATCTAGAAATATTGTGTAGGTATATTCTGCCTTTATTCTAAATAAGTAATGATTTATCAGAATACCCATTTTGTTCCTCATCTTGCTTCTCAGATTGTTATTGCAGCCATCATAGATTTCACGCCATGCAGCAGGTGTGTTAGTCCATGTTTAAAAAAATCAAAATCAAAATCATAGTATCGTATTTTTATAGATGGTCAAAATCATAATGATGTAACTTGTATAAGTGAACGATAAGTAAGGCCAGAATCACATAAGTTCTAATACAGATTGTGGTATACACATTTTTGATATCATCAGAACTTGGCCCACAGAAACCGCTAAAGTAAGCCTGGGTGATTTTGTTGTTAAAACATGACACAACAGGAGTCACTATTTGTGTGAACTGGCCTACCAATCATGGAAGGCTTCTTTTAGCAGTTTAAAGGCCTCACCTCTCACCTGTCTCAGCTGCCCTTTATAAAATGCCATATACCTTTGAATTTGACTTTTTCCCTGCTTGCTTCTACTTTTTAATGTTTTTGAGTAACAATTAGGAACTAAAGTGGTTGTAAAAGACTGCATGTACTTTTGCACCATGCATGTCAGTAAAATCTCCCCAAACTGGGAACTTGCTCCAACACCATGGAGTGTATGTTAATGTGAGTCATTTATATTACTGTGGGAACTGTGAATTAACTCCATTTACCATTATGACATGCAAGCCTTTATCACAATGAGACATTCTGTGGCGACTGCCTTAGCCTAAGGCAGTTTATCTTACTACCCAAAGGTCCTAGCAAATAGAAAATACACATTAAACTAAATAGATTTTTCTAGTTTTAGTGCTTTTTTTTTTTTAATCAACACCACCACTTTTAAAAGAAAATAATTTGTATCCAGATTTATGTACAAAAGAGTTTATTCTGCTATATACTTATAGGAACTTAACATGCCTCTTTTTATTGTCTGCATTTTTGTGCAGTTTTTTTTCTACTGTTTCTTACTCCTTCTCTTTATTATCAGTCATTTTGTATCTGTCATTTTCACCAACCAAATACCTATTTCACTGCTGTTTGGTGCTTCATTTTTGCAATTTATAAGTATATACTTAAAATCCGCTCACTATAGATAAATAAAGGATTATGTCATTTTAGGATTTAGAAAAACAAGCAAAACCCAGTACCAATGTGAAAAATATCAGACTTTCTATATGTGAAAAAAATTATATGTGAAAATAAGGCAGATACAAGGGGCAAATTTTGTAATTGTTTTGTAAATATATCCGATGATTGTTTTAACACTTTAAGAACATGAATATGTTTTACTCTGGATATGAACTGCATACAGATGATTAGCGGATGTAAGTTTTTATGCTTCAAGCAGAGCAGTTGTTTCCTTTTTAGCGTACAAGTATGAAGGAGGCTTTTCCCAAACTATATACAACTCTTAATTCTTATTAACCAAGTCATTCATGAAGATAGCCACAGAAAACTAGTGCTAAATGTATAAATCCTCAATCATTGTAAAAAGGAAAGAATTCAAGAAATAGTTCAGAATAAAGATTGTTTTAGTTAAATGCAACTCAGAATTTACTCATCCAAGTAACAGTAAGGGGATATGAAATGACCCTTTTTAACTTCTTCTTTTTCCAGATTGCAGACAGGTTAATCTCATTTTACTGTGAGATTGCCTTTCTATCCAGAAATTTCATTTTCATTGCTGCTTTTGTCTGTAGGATGTGTGTTGTTGTCACAAATATCCAACTGCTTTAAGCACTTGCTCTAAACCTAAAGTAATGTTTAAAAATCTGTAGAATAAAAGAAATTTACCCAAAAAAATGATATATATATTCAATATAACGTATGGTGTATTCAGTAGTATATTCTGTTAAACTACCTTTAGCTAAATTGCAGTCACCACTTTTACTGCAATTCAGGTGTATCAGGTGCCCCTGAAACGTTGGGTTATTTTATTCCGCAATAATATGGGGATTCCCTTTTGAGTCTACACAGTGAGCAGACTGGATTCATTTGTTTTGCACATGTTGTTTTGGGTTTCACCTCATTTTGCTGGTAATTTTTATTTCCCTATACATTTGGATTTCCTTCATTTACAAAGGATTAATATGTTTTTCCATGAAAATAAATCGTTATCAGTAAATATCCAGCTGTTTAAAAAGAAAATGCTTTGTAATGATTTTCTATGATGGTTCCTTCCATTACAGATTGATATCAATGTGTCTTTTTGATGGGGAAATATTTTGGACTTAAGCTAAATGACAGGACAACTCCATAAAGAATAATGGGTTTATGCCAGCCAGAAGGTGGAGAATTCTTTTGGGGATTAAAAATGTTTTTCCGTACTGGGTGCCCACCAGACTACACCAAATTTTCCCCTCCACGCCAAAACTCTGTTGGCAAAATTGCAACAGAGAAGGTGACATAGTACACATCTTTTGGATGTGCCCAAAAATATGCAAACTATAGAAAAAATATTTCAACTGATCCATAGAATCACAGGGAAAACATTACCAACAAAACCTGAAATAGCACTCCTACATATACTGTATACCAGCGGTTCTCAACCTTGGTGAGACCGCGACTCCCCTCTGACGTCGCTGCGCCGTGCGGCGTGATGACGTTTCGGCCAAACGTCATCACGTACGCACGTCACGTGGTGACGTTCGGCCGAAACGTCATCACGCCGCATGTCACGTGGTGGCGTTCGGCCGAAACGTCATCACATCGCGCGTCACGTGATGACGTTTACTGCCGTCACCCATAGAAACCCTTATAAGAAGGGATCCTGCGGGTGCTTCCGGGAGTCGACGCGGTTCTCGACCCCAGTGGGACGGCCTCGCGACCCACAGGTTGAGAACCGTTGCTATATACCCTCCAAAACCAGCAAGAATTATAGCCACGCACCTAATTTTAGCTACCAAACTTTGGATAGCAAAATGCTGGAGGTCACCCAAACTGCCATCATACTCTGAAATCCTCAAAACCTTTGAACTGAATGCTTAACATGTTAAGATGTTATGTTATAAAGAAAAATGTTAAAACAGAACAATGATGCTGTAAAATAGATAATCACATATAGAGATGTCAATGTTAAAATCAATAAAAATTTTATTGAAAAAAATGTTTTTACATCAAAAAGATATACTGATATTGATCTATTATGCAAATTGTGTCCCTGGGAACAGATTGCTAATGATTTGTTTCAATGGGGAAACCTTTTATTCAAACCTTTATAAATCAGGGAAATCAAAAAGGACAGGGGAAAAAAACTGACAGCAAAATGGGGTGAAATAAATCAATATGGTCAAACTGGTCTTAGTAAATAGGCCCCTTGCTGGTTTTTATTTTGTACTCAAACTTAATGCTATTGAATATTTGGTTTGCTATAAACCTAGCAGCAATGCTGGAGTGTTTACCAGATAAGGCTAAGATTTCCTAATAACTTCTGCCCTTGTAAGTGCTTGTTTTTTGTCTATTGCTATGGCTATTCTGTAAAATCAGTAAACGTGTCATTTTAGCACATGTTTTACTGAAAACTAGTTTGCCAATAAATAAATAGAAAGCACTTTTTCACAGGCTTCATTGTTCCTTTAAACACGTATTTAAGTTCTGGAAGTAACCCATTAAGATTAGGTACTCACCAAATTCCGAGTTAAATCTTGCACATGACAGGTCCTTTTATAGCATATATTTCCAGATGACTCCATAAAAAAATGTAACAAATACAGGATAAAACCATACAAATACAGCAATGCATCTCCTTATACAACAAAATGCCTTACATATAATGATATAG
Source organism: Pipa parva (assembly GCA_019650415.1). Classification (NCBI taxonomy): domain Eukaryota; kingdom Metazoa; phylum Chordata; class Amphibia; order Anura; family Pipidae; genus Pipa; species Pipa parva. Next base: position 13,499 of record WMED01012790.1, read on the forward strand.
TGCAAGTAGTAATATCCGATCATAGTTTATTAGTAAAAATCAACATACAGGAGCTGGTGGATTAGATGAAAGCTTTAAAATAAACACAGTGAAACATTAACACATATGTTCTCCTACAGCTGCAATATGTCCGCAATGGGGAGTACAAAGTAATACTAATGTTGTATAGAAGCTACTTCATATAGCACACCAAACAATGCTAGGATTTGTACTGAATATGGCTGCTGACATTTACCTACATCTCAAAATATTTAATCAAATTTGCAATCCAAAAGCTACTCGTAAGGAAATACTGTAAATTCACGTTTAATGTTTATTAATGACCTCCATGTAAGTAATAATTTATTCTGGAAAATTATAGGTCATATTATCTGCTGATATTAAATAAGGTGACTGACAGTTATTGGAGGTAACAGTGCAGGAGAAGTTAATAATCCAATCTCTAATAAACTCCTTGGATTTAGCCCATGTGAGCCTTTGGTTTCAGTTACTAGCCTGCAGCCCTGCTGTTACCCAACCCAATGCAAACATTGCTTACAGGAGTGTAATATAATCTACAAGTCCGCTAACATAATTACCCCTTTCACTAGTGGAGTTTATGTTGAAGCAAAACAAGAAATGTTAACATTTGTATTGCCAGAGGCAACTGCCTGGCACTGAGCACTCAGGGACCAACATTTGTCTACCAAAAAAATCAGAGAGATTCAGTGATGGAGATTTGCAAATAAGAGGGTTAATATTTCTAGCATACAACCAAAACACAAACTAGAATATAAACTCATATCTTGTAAGCTCTACGGGGCAGGGACTTCCATCCTCTTGGGTCAATCACAGCCTGGCACTTGAAGTGATTTTATGCTTTTAAGTTACCGTATTTGCTGGCGTATAAGACGGCTGGGCGTATAAGACGACCCCCAACTTTTCCAGTTAAAATATAGAGTTTGGGATATACTCGCCAAATAAGACTACCCCTCTTCCAATGCAAATCCTGCTTGGATTGGTCAGCTCTCCCTGTCTGCCCAGCCCTCCCTGTCTCCAAGATTATCAGAGCACTATCACAATGTGCTTCCCCTACAAGCTCTTTCCCACACTGTGCTGCCCCTACAAGCCCTTCCACACTTGATGCCTTCACAACCCCCCACACACTTTCTCCCCCACAACCCCCTTCCCACACTTTCTCC
>WMED01012791.1:0-14679 GCA_019650415.1 Pipa parva
GGTCGTTTAGTAGATCGAACCGGGCATAGAAGAGGTTCAGATCATCGGCTTGGATGTCAGAAGAAGGTGGAGGTGGAGGAGGGTTTTAATTGGTGAGGTCACGGATACCCTGCCACATACGTCTGGGGTTGATAGAGCTGAGGTGTTCCTCAACTTTCAATTTGTAAGTGAGTTTGGCTTCAGAGATGCCTTTTCTTAGAGCATATTTGGCAGATCTATATGCAATTTTTTTTCACCAGATCTGAAGGCGTGATCCCTTTCTTTGAGCAAAAACCTGACTTGATTGTTCATCCAAGGTTTTTGGTTAGCAAGGATACGGATGGTCTTCAGTGTTGTGACTTCATTAATACACTCAGAGATGTGATCCAGAACGGATACGGTGTAAGTGTCACTTACACCGAAAGAAGGTGATAGGGAAAAGCTGTCTTCTCATCCAGTGGAATGTAACAGCTCAGACTAATGGAGACAAGGACACTCTGACCCCAGTGCCAGTGGACTTATCCCTGTCAGTCTGGATAGATAGCTTCTGTATAACTACACCATCTGTTGACTCTAAAGATGAGAAATCTCCTTTAATATAATTGACATTTTCTTTTTCTGTCTCCGATTCCTCTTTTTTTGATACACATGTTAAAGTATCCCAGTTTCTCTTTACTTAAAATATATCAGATTATATGACAGCAGAGTTGAACAATAAAAACCCCATTTTAGCAAAACTGATAATGTTTTTTCCTAAGAATGTATCTTCCTACTGGTATCAGTATCAAACACATGGACCACCCAGGGTTGCCTTATTATTATCATTCAAAGCTTCATTGTAAAATAAGTGGCACTGATGTGATAGAGGAAGAAATATTAAAGATTTCATTTTTTCCCCCCTCTTTTTGAATCGTGCTGTTGGGTTTCACTTTATTGTGTATGTAATTTTACTGCACGGTATTTTTTGATTACATCATCCACTAGAAGGCAGCGTTCCCTTCAGTGTGATCAAGGATGCCTTCAGATCTATGACTGTACATTTCTGGAAATCTCTGGACATTGTTGTCAGTATTTGAAAACTGATAAGGGCTTATAAAGATCCAGGGGTGAAATCACTAAAGTGCGAAGTGAGGTGTGGATCCTTCGGCTCACTTCACACAGACTGTTATGAGCTCGCTGATGTCCTGCCCATGGACATCAGCGAATGCTTTAAAGGGATTCCAGTCTCGGCGAGGTGATTTGAGTAGTCTCACCGAAATTGGAATCCCTTTAAAGTGTTTGCTGATGTCCGCGTGCAGGACATCAGCGAGCGCATAACAGTCTGTGCAAAGTGAGGCAAAGGATCTGCACCTCACTTCGCACTTTGGTGAATTCCCCCCCCCCCCACCCAGGGTGATCCCGCAAATATTTCTATGGGTAAAAGAGGACAGAAAGGGATTCTTAAAATATACTGAATTGCATTTTAACAAAATGCATCAAATAGAAATGCACGATTATTTCTCACTCTGATTGTAGAACAATTTAGGATATTACATAAGATATATTGGCACAACTGTCTCTGCTTTCTTAGGGGAATACAAAGAGGTTCCATACACTGGCTGCTTCATGTGCATGTCCCCCATTAACCCTGTCACTCTTCTTACACTCTTGGTGGGACATGGATCTGGTCATACATGGTGTGTTCCTGTTTCACCCATTACAAATGTTAACCTTTCTCTGGCCAGTCAATAGGGATTGTATATTCACCTTGTCCCTTGAAAATATGGATCTCTACTTCAGAATTTCTGCATACATCCACCTGGCTCACTATGTTCTTCAGATCTGGGGATTACTTACTACTACTTGTGCTACTACTTAAGAATACAAAGGCTTACAGCTATGTGATGATATTCTCCAGGAACAAGATTCTAATTGGTTGGTGAGTCACTGATGATCAAATACTCACTCTTATTGGCTGGTGGCTCATTAAAAACAAAAACATTGACTCTTATTGGCTGGTGGCTCAGTGATGACCAAATATATAAAAAAAAAACAGTAGTGGAATCCAGAGCTGTACCAAAGATCTTCAACAGAAGCAAGCAGGGTGTCTGTAGCTCATTGTATTTCTTTATCAGTCAAGCAAAAAAAAAAAATTCTTTCAGACAATGATAGCAGAGAATAACTATTCTACCCCTGTATAAGGCATGGAAAGCTGTCTTATCCAAATTGCAAACTGAATTGTATTTTTTCTCAGAAACATTACAGTTCTTCTTTAGCCGTGGGCTCAAGGTGATACTGCCGTTTTTTCTCTCAAGTTATAATGAGGCTTATAAACGAAGTGAAACAGATATTACTAATCCCTTAAAATATGATGGGAGCTTTGACTGTTAATTAGTCACTCTGCAAATATTACCATGCATTAAGGAAAAGATAAAACAGAATTCAAAAAAGGAAGGTATAGCCAGAGTTTGAAACCAAATATTTTAAAAATACAACTGACAACAAAAGGCCGCGGAATGTGATTTTTTTTTTTTTGGGGGGGGGAGCATGTGCTTAAATACATCATATTACCATATCAACTTCTGATTTGCTTACTGTCACGTGAAGGGGAATGTAGCGTGTGGATCCATGGCAAGAGAATACTGTAACTGGGATCTAGGGTAGTGTTACTGATCTTTCAGGGTTGAACTGTGACTTTACAGGATCCATCACTGAGATGTAGTGAGGTGCAGGGAAACCCACAAATGGGTTATTACAGGACTGGATGCCACTCAAAGAACTGGAGCAACCAGAGCCTGTTACACCTCTAGTGACACTGAGGTGTACTGGAAACAAGAACAATTTTAAGAAAGTGCAAGTACAGAAGGTTAGTGGAGTCTCCTTACCATAGACCATAGTGGGGCTAGCATGGGATAACACCAATGGTCTAAGGAGCCCCCCAGACTTCCCCATTAAACCCCCACAAGGGGGTATAGCCTTTGCAGTGAGGAAACACCCAGACAACAGCCCTTGGGTTAACCTCCCCCTTCTGGTGTCAGCTGGCTGAAACTCATGCAAAGACTTCTAATGAAACAGGAACATGTGATGTCAATAGCTCCAGATTTGGTCAGAACAGCCCGGGGGCACTTGGTATAACACTTACCTAAAGCATACTGACATTAGAGGATGGCAGACAAGAGTGGCACTCATAGTGAGCAGCACTGCTTATGATGCTCTAGCGAGAATACAGTGCCAGTGCCTCTATCAGTGGGAGTGCTGTATGTGAGAAGTCCACAGTTGTGGCGCAGAGACACACAATGAATCAGCTGCTAACTATAGGGGGTCCTGTGCACAAACCAGAATTGTAAGAAGATTCCCCCCAAAAAACACACCAACATAAACCCTTATTGAAGGTGGGACTTTTGTTCACAAGATAAACAGGACACATCACTTTAGAACAATGACATCCCACCCCTATTCAGTGGTTTAAATCAGGCCTGTACCACCAAGTGTTGTTTTTTAACATTGCTTCCACAAGCCCTTTACTATACAAAGGCCTGATACAAAATACAAGGAATTGTTGTGAGTTTGTAGTGGTGTTAAAGAAGGTCATGGTGTAACATATGCAACAGAGGAATCATACATTCATGCTATGCCACTATTTTTGCTTTTTTTTTGTAAATTTTTCCTTATTAATGAATTATTAATTCACCCTATGGGATCTGATAGGCTGGTTGTTTATTCCATCTGATAAGCTTAAGAATCAGTTGGATATGTTCTGATATGTCTATGGTCACAACTTTTTATTTTTTTAATGCTCAGTCTACCAGCTTGTCAAAATTCAGCCCGTATGTAACAGATGCTTTAATTACACGGGTGGGGGAACTGGTCAGGCTGAGATTACTGGATGAAAAACAATATTATTTGGGGGTTCTTCCAATCCTTAGAACTTGTGTTCTATAAGCAGAATGACATTGGTTGCTATGACAACTCAGTCTCTGGAAAGCTAAGCATGTCTTACCCAAAGCAGCCCTGCTTATGGATGCCACAGAGAAAATCACACGTTCTCTAGCCATTCTCTTGTGCATTCAGAGCTCCATTGTTCTGTAGTTAGTTAACCGTAGCCTGACTTCCAGAGATTATAGGGGAACTCAAACAGGCGCAGGTCTGGAGAACAGCAGGTTGAATATTGTGAGGTCATCTACATGGTTACCACCACCTCGAAGCTTTCAAATCAAGCAATGGCATCAGCCTCTCAGGTCATTTCATATGATTAACTTTGACTTTTTTTTAAACTCTGTAATCATGGCTTTCCAAAAATGAGCACTAATCATAACAAATAAAAGCTCTGGTCTGTTGTGAACTGCTAAAGAACTGAGTAAAAAGGATAATGTGTTTCTGCATCATGGGTTGTTCTAATAAAGAGTGAGGGACCTGTTCAATACGTACTGCATTTTATTGCACTGTTAGCTAACAGAACAAGATGGCTGCTGCTCATTACGGTACAAACCTCTAGCAGCAATGAGCACACACAGCTTTTTCTGACTATTCATTTATTTGCATTTGTGTTGCTTTCCAAGCTACAAATGAACATATACAATTATCACTGGTGGGAAAGTAGATATGATTCAAAATCTAAAAGAAAAAGTTCCAGGTAAGATAAAGGTACTTCCTAAATTGAAGACATTAGATTGTCAGTTCTTAAGGTAAGATAATCAATCACTCAAAGCAAAAAGATAATTTGAGAACAGACAGACTGAATTTGGCCGATCCAACTGTTTGGACAATTTTACAAATGACAGGTATGCATGATATTTATTTAAAAAAAAAATACATATATTATTGGGGCTATTTTTATTGTGGTTCGGAGTCTACAGTAATTGCACTGTACTGTAGTGAGGAATTACTTAAACTGAAGTGGCCCCGGGGGCCCTTTAATGGTCAAAACCACAATAAAAAATAATCTCAAACCAGTGATCAATCCACTATTTTCCAACTGTCAAGTCTGCGTTTAAAAAAAAAAAAAACAACAACTATGTAACTGCGGCAGATGAGCAGTAGACCTGGATAAGTCCTTTCGAAAAGAAAGAAATATTTTCTTCATTGTGAAGAGTATTCCTCAAGGAAGAAGGAATAAAGTGAAGGAGATTGAGATCCCCAAGAGCATTTCATTCTCCGATTCCAGGCTTACTCTGCCTCTTGTCACAGCGTCTAGTGATGGAATTATTCCGATTCACTCTAGTAGAATCTGGCTTTGGTTTCTTCTCTCTTTCCATTCGTCAGAATTCTAAACAAAATGGGTTTAAAAAAAACAAACAGTTATTATTCAACAAACTAATCATGTCAATGTTTTCTTTTTTTTCTTTTTAATTTCATATTGTTTATCTTTTCCCCATTAATTATATTTATAAACGGTGAAAAGTTATTCGGCAGGAGAAACAGTTTAGTTTAGAAACGGTTTCTCCTATTTAAACAGCTTTTGTCACCATAATGAAAGCAATTTTGGAATGTGTTTAACATTGAACTATTGGTTTTGATCCTATATAGATCAGCGGAAACCTTGGTAAACCTGTCCATGAAACTGTCAGTTGAACACAAGTGGAGAAGGACTCTCAATTACTACATTTACTTACTTTTCAGAGGCTGAGAATAGGAGGACTTGAAGATCCCTGTATTTAATTTACTCCCCCTGTTCAGAAGAGACGGGGCGGGGGGGGGGGGGGGGGGTAGGTAAAGGGATCCCATGATTTTAGCCATGTCTTGCATGGCCTGGTGGGAAAAATAACATGTGAAATAAATTCAGATCTTGATAAATAAAACTGGGGTGAAAATGATTTAAGTCTGTGGCAAGTGGTGAAAAACAGAAAAATAACTGAAAAAAATGGTAAAAATTTATTTCATTCCTTTGATTCATCAAAAAAATTTTTTTCATCCAATCGATAAAAAAATATGCCTCAAAAATTGGCGCCATAAGCCTCCATCTTGAAGTATTATTTTCTCCCATTTTTTCCTTCTGAATTTCCTTATGAAGGTAAAGGCAACAAATGTCATTTTAAATCTAATGAGTGAAAAGCAATTAAACAACTGGAGTGAGAAATGCTGAATCGAGCAAGTCTGTGCAGCCAGAGATGAAAGGGAGATGATCTACATAAGCGCTGAGTGCGTACAGCTGAGGCTGAGAATAAATCGCTTGTGGATTAGCATATCCGAGACTCTTCTGAGCGCAGTCTGAATCCTGACTGGGCTTTCAGATCAAGTATTAATAAGCCTTAGCACCTGGTTTCATAGAGCATTTATGTCATTGGGAAACCATTGGTAATAGCGATGGATAGATGCCATTTATAGTCAACAGTTGGGTCACATTGCATTCTGGGATGGAAATGAGCCAATGTAGGCTACACAGTGAAAGGGATGAGGCAAGGAAAATCACTTTAATAATGCACTTCTTAGGCCATTTATACGAGTAATTGTTTCTGCATTTATTTTAGGAAAAAGAGAATAATTATACGTCTTTAGATTTCGTGCATTAGGAAAATTATTATCATTACTGTTGTAAGTCTTGAATAATTTCATTTTTTTCCTTTTTACATTTTCATGGTCCTATAGTTGCTAGGGACAGTTAGCCTAACAACTAAACAACAAAACAACTAAACAACTAAACAACTAAACAGTCATTTTAATGAGAAATAGAGCAATATGATAAGCGATGGTATAAAGTTATTATAAATGAAAATAAAACTGAAAACGTCATTTCATTTTTCTTTTTCTCTTGTTACCGGACAGTAATTCCTAGCAACCGAAAAAAAAAAAATAAAACAAAGCAATAAAAAGAAATAATTCAGAAAAAAACACAAAATAATTAAAATAAATGAATAAAACTTTACAATTTCAGCCATTTTGCTTTAATATTGGAAATAAATTCTTCCTAACACCTTAACGGTGATCAGAAGACATAAACATGCCACTAAATATTCTTATTGATTTAAATAATTCCTAGATTGCAGAATCAGATGTCCCTCCCCCACTTATCCTGTTCTTGTCATTGGTCACAAATGTTCCAAGTCATGCCCACAGCAAAACAAAAATATTTACTTAACTAAGGGGTGGGATCTTTAAATAAGGGAGAAGATGAGTGATCTTTATAGAGTCCCTACCTCAACATGGTGGAGTGGTTAGAAAAGACATGGGCTACTGAATTTCTTTTTAGGTGTGTGAGGTACTTCCTCCCCCCTACTGAGTAGTGTAGGGTGGTATTAAACCCTTTACTGGAATTATTTTTCTGTTTGCTATTGGGGATTTGGGGTGGGGGTCTGATAGACTCCCTGCTATGGCAGATGATCCTCACAACGGGCAACAGGTGGAAGCCACAGGGAACATCTCCATGATCTTTTAAAGGTCTAATATAAGCCTTTGGTTTACAGTAGCACTGCTACACAGCTGCACCTCTAGGAAAAAAAGAGTTTTCCTTTTTAACCCATTGTTGCCTGGTCTTAGCTATTTGGATACTTTGTTGCTGATTTTGGCTTATGGAGTTTTTTTGTTTTCTGTATTTTATGTTGGTGATACAGTTTATCTTAGAAAGTAACTAGCAAATTCCAAATATCTCATTTGAAGGAGTTCACAATAGTTACTTTAATTTAGCACTGGGTAATCTCAGGGAACCCCTAAGGGTGTAGATCAGGGCTACTGGTCTACACCCTTACCTCCTGTAAGGAGGTATAGACTTTGCTGGGAGGGAACTCCCAGGTCGTGAGCCCCTGGTTAATCACCCACTGGATGGATACCTTGTACTTTTGATGACAAATGGGATGCAGGAGCTCAAAATTTCTGAAGGCTGAGTCGAACCTCAAAGTCTTTAATTATCACAGAGTTCTTATCTGTCAAACCTATTGATTTAATAAGGGATTATGCCAAATGTTAGTTCTTCTTTAGCTTATTGCCCGGATGTTAGAATAATGATTCTAGCAACCAGAAAATCATTCAAATGAATACAGGGGCTAATATGTAAAGAACAAAAAAAAAAACTAAAACTCTTCAAATAACTGAAAAAAAAAAAGGCTTAAAACAAGTCTCTCTACAACGTACTTTTAATGAATTTCAAGATGAACAGCGCACTCAACATTAAAGAAAGGAAATCTATTCACAAGGAATGGGTAACAAACAATATTGATACAGGTGTCGATTTTCTGGAATGTAAAGTTCGAACTTTTGTACTAAACATCACAAACTGTCTTTCGATACAGATGTAGTTTAATGATAATGTCCTATTTAGACTTTCCCATCAATGTTTCCCAGTATTTTTCATACAAACACGAGTTTGTATTTTACAGTCAGTAAAGTCAGTTCTTCTAGACTGTATCACCATATCATCTAAATCCACAAAGAAGATTACAGATATGACAGCGCCAAATAACCTTTGGTCTAATTTCACAATATAATCTATACAAGCCAGTGAGCAGAAGACAATCGGGTATGTAAGAAGAATAAGTCCTTCTATCCATTATAAAAATTATTATCATCTATACCAAATATAATGAAATGATTACTTTCATCGCAGAGGAAGGATACTGTGTATAGACATGAAAGCAAACATATCAACAGAAATGACTATGCCAAACAGAACAAAAGGTTTCAGAAATAGCCCTAGGATTTATTTCACTAATTAAGTGTGTAAAATAAATCTTGCAGGTTAGGAGGTTACCGACTTAAGTCCTTTGAGTCTGTTGAGTAATGGTGCCAGAGTATAGAAAATACAAGGCAGTTTAATAATTCAGCCATTGCCTTCAGCCTGAAAACACCCAAGTTTCATTGCAAAATGATTTTTTGGAGAATGTTTTTTTTTCTTTTTTTGTTCCCAGAAAGCAATTATTTGAAAACGGGTGATTCCTTTTGATGAATTGTTATTAGTTACAGAATCCACATTTATAAACTGTAGGCACTAAATTGCACAGGTATATAATTTGTTACAGATATCTTAGGGGTGGAGCTTATCGGCACTATACAGGAAGAGCCTGTACACAGAATGGCTGGGGGAGCAGGGCTGTTTAAAAAAGAGACAAGCACTACTGATCCCAAAATCATTTTTACATTTTAATGTTTAGGTTGGCTTTCTATATGTATACATGTCAAATATAAATAAAGCTTTTTTCAAACTTTTAATATCCTTTAAGATCAATTAAAGTACCTGTATGCAAAAAAAAAAAAATCCCATTTGGTAGAATTAATGAATTTATATGTTTTCTTTCTGTTTCTATTTTTACTCATTGCAGCCAAGTTGTTAAACAGACTTCAAACAGTTCCATTGTTTTGTACGGTACATTACAGAATATTGTGAAGCATACCCAGAAGCCTAATTTATACAACTAAATAGCTAAATATCTTACTTTGTAGGCACAGTGGAGACATTTCAGCAGCACAGATTGCATATCTAGTCAATATAACATATAATATATGATATATGCACTTCAGGCTTTATTGTTCAGTTCAGGTTCATTTCATATGAGAAAGGATCTATGGAGGCATCACAGCTAATTTTATCATTTGACACAGTTCATTGTAATATCACAATGTGTATGAGTGTTTTTTCTTCAGAAGGAGTGCTTTAAAAGGTATTTATAAACGTCAGAAAGGCTTCTTGACTGTTTAACGCTGGAGAAACCGTGATTTTTTTAATTTTATTTTTATAACACTGGTATCGCCTGATTAAAAAAAAGCTTTTATCGCAAAGGTCCAAAATTAAAGTTGTGATGCAGTTTTTTTACATCGAAAAGTTGTTTTCTGTATGTGCCGCTCACCTTACCCTCTGTCTGGGTGGTACATCTGTAATTACTCATTCTGTATGTGCCGCTCACTTTACCCTCTGTCTGGGCGCTACATCTGTAATGACTCATTCTGTATGTGCCGCTCACCTTACCCTCTGTCTGGGCGCTACATCTGTAATTACTCATTCTGTATGTGCTGCTCACTTTGCCTTTTGTATCCCATGTGCATATGTGTAGCAGATTTGTGAGGTTGGTATTTGTATAAATGTGTTTATATGTATCCAGAGAGATTTATACCATTGGAATAAAATTCATTGAAATAATGAATGATTTTATTACCTTATGCAGTATTTTCTCATCAAGATGTTACTAATATTAATTATAACACTCGAGTTTGGTAAAAAGTTTTATTTACCATAAGAAAAGTTTATATAAAATTTGTTGTTGGGAATTTAGTCTTTATTTAGAACCTACTGGAGTTAATTGATTGTTTTTAAGGTATAATTCTTGATGATTCTGGCAAAAAACACGATTTTAGCTCGATTTCTGTGGGCTGTGATAGGTGAGACGCTTGCATTGCATTATGGATTACATTGGAGGTAAATCAGTTTATTTCTGGTTAACAGGATTTGTAGTTTAAAGGACTTTCCATTAGACTATGTCAGATGATGTATTGTAAACTAACTGAATGAGGATATCTGATCAATGCAATTAAACCATAATCTCTAATGCAGGAGACATAAGTGGCTGTTAGATGCTGATTAATTGAAGGTAGGAGGTGGCGTGAAGGTCAGTTCCCAGAGGAATCCTAAGCACCGATAATGGACATTGGAGCAAAATAAAGCGAAATTTGTATGGCGTCCTTAAAGGGAAAGTGTGGACTCAGTAAAACTCAGCAAATCCTAAAAGCTTACCCCCAAACCAAACCTTTTTGCCAAATCAACGGCATTAAAAATGATGTACCAGTTCGTAGAAAACTTTATTTATACTTGCTCTTAAATTCGATCCCTCATAGAGCTGCCAGTTTCAGAGACGGAGCTCCGATGGCCCCAGTAACTTGCTGGAAACGGCAGCTGTAATAAAATATGTCAGATAGTTAAATATTGATTTTTTTTGGCCTACACAATATCAGTTTCCAGTAAGTGACCGGGAACTTTAGGGATATCTGCTTGAGCCACTGTGGAGAATCGCAAATCATTTCGCCCACTACCTTCCTTACACACAGTTGTCTACAAGCTCAGATTATTTACTGGAAATGGACATAGAAGGGACATAATATCTGTTTCCATCAAAAGATCTGGACCTTTCATGTTGTGCATCCATTACCGCACAAGACCAGGAAGTGGAGTTAGTAATGACTTGCTCTATATTGAGGGAGCATAGCAAAGAGAAATGACGTTTCCTACCAAACTTTACATATTTATTAGTAATAGTAAAGTGGGAAAATTTTTATTTGGGTGTTGTCTTTTTAGACATGTCTAGAGTTTTATTAGGCCCAATATTCACTTTTCGAATTCCAAATGAACAACTGTAAGGCTTAAATCATCATGGGTTGAATATTTCAGCTTTTCCATCTTGGAGACATTTGCTTGCAGATGTGGAACAGTTTAAATGTTCTGAAATAAATATCATATATCTTTCATTATTAACCAGTGCTTTGTTACATAAAATGTACTAACGTCTAAAAAGGTTTCTTATATCCCCATTAAGGATGTATAAGTCTGATTGTCACTGAAGATATGCAGTTTCCATGAAGGACATTTAAACCTTCCGTGATTTTAATTTACCTTCACTCATTGTCTGACTGGCCCCTCAAGACACAGGAAAAACTCTTGGTGGACCCAGGTCTCAGTGATCCCTGCTACAGTTTCAGATTACGCCATCATGTGATATTAGTGAGGGTAGTGTAAAGAATGTAAATTGGAATGAAGAGATAAGGAAGACGTTTTTGCTTAGTGGGCCCTAGATCTCTTGTTTCCTGGTGGGTCCCTGATCTTGTTTCCTGGTGGCTCCCGGATCTCTTGTTTCCTGTTGGCCCCCAGATCTCTTGTTTCCTGGTGGGCCACTGATCTTGTTTCCTGGTGGGCCCCAGATCTCTTGTTTCCTAGTGAGCCCCAGATTGCTTATTTCCTGGTGGGCCCCTGATCTCGTTTCCTGGTGGTCCCCTGATCTCTTGTTTCCTGGCAGGCCCCAGATCCCTTGTTTCCTGGTGGGCCCCAGACCTCTTGTTTCCTGGTGGGTCCCAGACCTCTTGTTTCCTGGTGGGTCCATGATCTCATTTCCTGGTGGGTCCCGATCTCTTGTTTCCTGGTGGTCCCCAGCATTCCAATCCAACATTTTCTACTTTTGCAAAGGTCCCTTATCATGTGCTATTTAGTCTAAATTAGCTTTACTACCCTGCATTGATGAAAACAAATGGTTTCAAACAGAGGCTCTGGGACCTATAGAATTTTACTGCTGCTATAATGATAGCCATGTGAATCCGCACTGGTAAAGAAACACATCAACTTATAGACAACTTAGACAACCTATAGCCAATCAGAATATTGTTTAGTCCAGGTAGAACAAATATGTGGCCATTCAGAGGATTTAAACATAAAACATACATGGAAACATCTTAAACATTTCTAAGTTGTGTTTCTATGTAAGGTAAGATATATCTTTGTAAGTCTACAGACCTTTTCTTCACTGGAAGATCTAGTTTGTATCCAAAGATTGAACGAACTATAGTAAGTAAAAAGCAATACTCTTCCTTCAGGTGTCCTAGTTCACAAACTCATATATGGGGGATATTTTAAAAAAGTGACATTTTTATTTTTTTTTCTATAATTCATAAAAAAAGTGGGAAAAAATGAATTAGAAAATGTACATTTTTTTTTTGCATATTGTTGACACATTTTACCCTATTTGATGCTATTTTAACTTCATTTTCAACCCTTTAGTTCTGTTCCATAGGAATTAAAGATTTTGATCTCACATAGAATAAATAAATTGCTGTTAAAACTCAGAGTTGATGCCTTTGGTGAAACTCAAAAAAAGCACTAAAAATTGAATTCATTCCTTTATTTAAAAAAGCTAAGAAAAAATGGTGAAAATTTCATAAAATACCCCAAAAAAGAAAAAAACTTATTTTTCATGATTTTCAATCATTTTTACTGTTATAAACATCCCCTTTTTATTTGTATTTTGAACTGCGCTGTTTTTATTTACGGAAATTAAAAAATAAATAGCAGAGGGGCGTAAAATTCAAAATGGTTGTTTTTAACAGTGTGCGGCACAGCTGGTTGATTCTAGTAATTATTTTCTATTGCGTTTTTATGTACAAGATTTTCTCCCCCAAACAGTGTAAAGAAGAAGAAAGATTTAAGAGATTAAAACAAGCTGTTAGACAATCTGCATTGTGATCTTGCCATCCAACCCAACCTCCAATCAATACATCCCTGATCCCTCTTACATTATAATAGTTCTCTTACATGTTTTATTCAACTTTTCAATTAACACTTACCCTTTGTGCCTGCTACGTAGATCGTCGTTTATAAGGGAACCCTTGAAATTGTTGAATTAATTAAAGACAAATGCTGTTTCTACAGCTTAAGCGTTCGAAAAAAAAAAAAAAACCTTTTCGACTGTTATAAATTTCCTAAAGAGTGGAAAATAAGATTGATTCTAAAACCTTTAAAATGTCAGTATGAAAAGGTAAATGCTCCCAGTTTAGAGATGGAACCACTTTGATTCACAATCACGTAACACTTTCAAAGAACAATTAAGCTGAATTATAACTTACGCTGTTGGCCATTTTGCTGAATTTAATGTTCATTTTTTTTTTTGACTATTTTTACTTTTTATAGAAGCGCGATCATAACAAAAGTTTATTGATGAAGGGGGTTATTGTCTAAAGTCAATAAGTGTTGCGTAACGGTGTGAATTCGCCACTTCCCCATTTTCAGGTATTCAGCAAAATCTGCAATGTGACTAATTCGCCAGCGAATGGCGGTCTCACAGTACACACTAGGCGGCTACTGATGCGGTCGAGGATTTTCTATGGGAATCCGCTGTTTAGTGAATAAGGAGTAGAGAATCAGGGCGTAGCCTCCCGAAGTGATGAGAATTCACTCCAACAGTCAAATTATCTCTTTAGTCAATAAGCCCTAAGCCTTAATATAATATATACTGTAAAGTAAATCAGCAATAAAAAAAAGTGTATGCTTTAATTCGCATGCGTAGTGATTTGTTTGCACAGAAGCTCTGTGGGAGAAATTTATTTCCATCCATTACACTATCTTCAGATTTTCACACTGGACTTTTTGATTCTGCTGATCTCTACAGGATTGATAAACGAAATAGATCCACATCGGAAAATATTGATCCGGCACCCTGTGCAGTATTTTCTGTGTGATTCCGCTTCCATTGCATATTAATATCAACGCAAAACCTAATATGCTTGCGGCAAAATGACCGGACCGGTCCGCAAAACTAATTTATTTCAGCCTTGAGCAGGCAAACACTTTAAGGTGAAAAAATGCAACTGAATGGCCTTCTAAATCAGCATAAATGGCGGTAACAATATATTGCTGTAATTTCATGAGATTTAATAGGTTGAAAAACTATTATAAATATCCCCATTTATTTAAGGCCACTTCTATAGCAGAGATATATTAAATGTAGAAAAAAATATAATAAAAATAGTAAAAAAAGAACTAAGCAGCAAATCAGTTCCTTTGGGCTGTAGTGCTATCTTATAGAACTAACTACTGGTGCTAGTATCTCATGGAGCCATATTGGATCCTCATAAATATATTAATGAAGCCGGACACATCATCACTCATAGTGTTTGACTGGCTGGGGAATTTCACATGCTACACAATGAATATCAATGAGACAAACACACAGGGGCAGTGCCGGCTCTGCCATTAGGCAGAGTAGGCAAATGCTAGGGGCGACCCCTGCCCAGCGGGGCGCCCCTAGCATTTTTTTTCTACAG
>WMED01012792.1:0-14679 GCA_019650415.1 Pipa parva
AACCCTTTCCCTTCAGATCACAGTATAACTATTGCCAGTATCCAGCCACTAGTGTCCAGATCGCAAACCTTTTGTAGTGAATCTGACAAACAGTTTCATAGGAAACTAACTTCTATCAACCAATCAGAGATTGACTTTCATTATTCTACCTGCTCTATATCAGTAAATGCTAATTGCTGATAAGTTATTTACAATCTCTTGTTTGTAGCCAAATAGCAGACAGAGATTGGGAGAAAGGTTGTCCCTTTTGGGGAGAGAGGGAGAAAATTCTGGCAGCAGAATATAGAATAAACTGGAACGGGGAGAGGTGGGAAGCTGGAAGGCCAGATAGAAAAACATTGCAGTAGTCCAAGCGGGATAAGACAAGAGCATTCATGAGGGTGTTAGCAGTGGAATGAGAAAGAAAGGGGCGGATCTTAGCAATGTTCCGAAGGAAAAATCTCTAAGAAACTTGCAGTTTGCATTGTTTTAATCACTAAAGACTGCTAAAGCATTTGAGTGATTTCCTACAATAATATATATTTAAAATATTATTTTTGTGTAAAATACTGAAAAGGAATATAGTAGTTGCATCATGTGAATGTAATATATTTAATCCACTAAAAATGACTGAGATTAAAATGAACTGTATTTTTACAGTTCTGATATAAATAACTCTCTGTATGTTGATGACAATTTAAACTAAAGCAGGAGGTAGAATTGTACTAATTTTACTCTTCTAAAAAAAACTGAAATACTTTAACAAGACAATTTTCAGTACATCCATTGTAATAGTGATGGACATAATTCTACTGTAGACTGGACCATCAGTTCTGTTGACATGTTTAGCATTTTAAGCTAAATATTCAGTATGTATGGAAGACTATTTATTTTTTTATTTCTAATTAAAATTTGGTCCACATAAAAACACAATGATCTGTAACATGAGGACATAAATTTTGATCATTTGCCAAAGTACAAAGTAGCATAGGTTTGCCACCTGACCGGTTTGGACCTAGACAGTGTAGTTTAAGATGGTATGGTCCATGTTTCACTGCAACCATCAGGCTATAATAATTTTCTGGACCTGGGTTGCAGGAAAATTTGTTCTGTTGAAATGTGTATCCATGACAACACTGCATGAATGTGTTATCTGGTTACTGTGTTACATCTATGCCTCCAAAGGTCTGACACATGTTCAGTAAGGTGGCAACTCTAAAACTAGCACCATGGAATAAACAGAAAGTGCACACACAGTGTAAAGATTTTGCTTCTTGTAATCAGTCTCAGAGTCACTCATGCCTGTCTTTTTAATCAATTTAAAGGTAGATGAAATTGATAAGCAGAACTGACTAAAACATGTAGTCACGCTTTTTTAATCTTCATTAATCAATATGAACAATTCTCTTTAAAAATTCTTTTTATACCATGGGTAAGGGATAATAAGGCTCATAAAAATATGATTAAAAGCCATATCATGATGCACTGTGACATTGACTTCAGAATCTATTCAGTATGAATTCAAGTGCGTTAGACAGCCTGAAAAACCAAGCTTTATGTAGATAGTTTTTAAAATCCTTAAAATCCAACAGAACCTGATAAGAAACAATAATACCCCAAATTTACATTGCCCACGATAACTATTTCTTATCTGGAGAGAAATCATACCTAAAATATATGGGGACCAGTTTGCCCCACAGTATAACCTCCTGTTTATGGCAGAGTGAGGATAATTTTTATATCTACCCGTAAGTAACATGAAGCCCTTGGCCTACTTCCCATTCATAGATGACTTCCTTATCCTATAGCATGACATGGAATCTGCTGTATTTCATGCAGGTGATGTCAAGGAAGAAATTGAACCCAGAACCCAGCACTGCAAGACAGTAGTAGTAATCACTGAGACACTCCACTGCTCATTTATATGTGTGTATACCATATATATATATATATATATATATATATATATATATATATATATATACCACACATTCATGTACACATTTAATGCAATCACACCTTCATAAAGATGTATACCAAAAACTTCCATCATGTACCTAAAAATACATTTTAGAAATAGTGCAATAGTGTCTATATATTATACATATATGCGTGTATAAATGATTCAAACATTTTGCAGGCATTTAGTTTGCAGGCCTTCCTCAGGAGAATCCCTCCTCCATACTCTGTTTTTCTCCTGAAGCCCCAACAGTTAAGGGGGTGAGGGGAACAAAGGAACATTTAGGTGTATGGTGTCAATACGTAGTTTGTGGAGGTAACATACATATAAGATGTATAAGATACCAAGATGAAAGGCAACTTCACAAGTCAAAGGGAAATACTTGGGGTTAACCTACTTTTCAACAACCTCTCATAAAGTTATAGAGGTGCTGGGGTGAATTAAATTTAGTGTTTAAGCACACAGTCCAGTCCTGGTACCAACATTGTTGCATTTTATTTTTTTTTTTAGCAATATAGAACATTTAATGACGATACATTACATATATCCAGAACTGCAACATAAACCAATGCTTGATGTTGCCACCTACATTTTGCTATTAAAGTTGATTAAACAGCAGCACAGGTTATAAAAATCTGTAAAAAGTTCATTATACTCCTTGGACAGCGCCACATACACAAGAGAATGTTACAGTCTTGTTGACATTGGTATGCTGAAACCCTAATGTACTCCTAGCATGTTGTGAAGAATATGGAATCTGGAACATATTAAAAAAAACACAAAAACTGCACCTACATATAGTAGTTAGAAGAGTAATTGTGGATTTGCACATTCAATTTGACAAACTCCCCACTTAACCTTGAGGCATGGCTGCATTTTTAGAACATTTTGCTTTTCACACTGCTTGTTCCATTCAGAGACAGTCTCTTAATTGTAGATGCAATGATAACTTCTGTATGACAATGACCTTTCTGTTCCCTCGCAGCATTCAATTCATCTAGGCGTTGAATGGGATTACTGGGAAACAGGTTTCCTTTTCCCTGCTGCAATAACCTCACACTGGTATAGACTCCATTTACCTCATTTGTAGTGGTTATCAGGCTGGTAGGACAGGTGGAACAGTACAATATATTCTCGCTCATTTTTTTGCCAAACATTCTGGTACCTTGGGTTTGAATTATTGTCCACTGGCAAGTTTTAGAAAGCGTTCTATTGGATTTCTTTCTTGCTAAATTTAATTTTCTCTATGTTTTGAGTTGTCAACTTATTTGTAACACGACAAGGCTTGTAAGCTTCCTGATGGGGTATCGAGAGATAAACTGTGTCAAATGCTGCCTTCAGGTATGATCTGTCTTTATTTTCCATTTTACCAAAAGTGAACATATTTATTAAATAATTGATATAGTCCCTTGGACATAGGGTAGCATACAAAATGAGTAGTGCTGCTCTCTCTATTGTATGCAGTTTTTAAAAGCATTACGTTATTAATAGAATAGATTATTAATATTTTACAAGGGGATATATTTTAGATTTTTTTTTTCTATCTAGGTTAATTTCATGCATATATAATTCTCTAGTATTTCTAGAAATTCTAATTTGCATTTTAACATGGGCATAAACCATACTGTGTTACTATGAATATTAAGGTAATAAAAAAAAAATAAAATTAAATAGACAGTTCAGTCTTTTCATGTCGATATTTACATGTACCATTACCCCAAAAGTCCTGCCATTGAATGTAAGCAACTAGGCATTTTATTCCTTTTCTTTTTTTACCTCAGTTTTATTACAATCTCCTTTTGTACATTTCGAGTAACTTGTAATTGGGCTCGAATATTAAACACACCACAATTATTATCCTGCAGCGATACTGCACTGTTAGTTTTGTTTTCAGCATTGCCTTTAATTTGGTTTTTAAACGTCAATCTTTAGATGTAATTCCAGTAACTGCATTTGTGAGTTATTAGCAATATGTGACAACTCTCCTTCCTACCTGAATGCTAAAAGACTTCGTCGGAAAGCAAAATATTTAATAACTGATTCAAAGATTAATACAGAGAGAAAAATGCAGTATTTACAGAGTTTTATCTGAACCAAATTAAATCACATAGTGTATCCAAATCCCAAATGCTGTTACTAAATGCTGCTCATAATTAAGACTCTAAAACGCTCTATTATTTGATTACAATTATCAGTTTAGACATTTGTTTCTACAACAGGAGAATCTACTGAAAATAAAAATCACAATTGAATATGCAACTGTATATCATAATAGTATATATTTGTTGAAACAAGTTCACCATAAAAAAAAGGCAACACTTCTCCATAGGTTTCAATAAAAAAACAGTTAAAGTAATCAAAAAATACTAGCCCAGGGTAGAATAATAATATGGAACAGTATACACAAGCTTAATGGTAAGAACAACATGTTAAAAGTCTATGGTGCTAATTTATTCACAGTCCAAATAGTCTTGTAGAGGTATGAATTTGTGTCCATTTATCACCAATTAAACAGCCTACTACAGTTGCGTCCATATACACCTCTTGACATCCCTTTGCGTGCACATGCATGCGCAATTATGCTATTTATAAGGCAGTAGAGTGTAGCACCATGTTAGCCATAGCTATAAGCAGAGACAAGTAGAGGATAGGTGGTAGACCTATATTCTACTTGTCTCTGCTATTAAACACTGGAGTGAGTCGAAGTGGGAAATTTGCCAAGCATACTGCTCAGAATGGTTGACCACATCAAAATGGTGAAGTGGGGGCTGATGGCAAGGCTCTGGTTTGGTGTAAGGTGTCCGTACTCGCAAAAGAAAAAGAAAATATAGTGATTGATTAGCAACATGAGTTAGGAAGGCTGTTGCCTAGAAAGGAATGTAGAAAACACATGCTGTAATGTAAGCAACTTCAATAGGATAACAATAGGGCATTTGTTGGGAATTATGTACGGTGCAATTACTATTGCAATACATACAATACAACTTAGAAAAGGCATACTTGTCAGAGCTGGTATTATTCTGCTGATTTTTCATATTTTAAAATTGCCTTTTGAATTATATCAAGGCATAGCCTCTGTCTAAATGAACTCTTTCCTTTGTAATATTTTAAGCACATGTATGTTAAGTCAGTAAGCTTGCTTAGCTGCTGGGAGTCAGTTCCTGAAACAATATTAGTATGTGGCCTTTACTTAATCGTCCCATGACACTGATTCTGGGGACATGGAGACAAACTGATGCTCCAGTACTAAACATCATCTGGTTAGTTAATATTTCCTTCATATAAGTTTCATGTTTTCTTGACGATAGTTTTCATTTTTGTAATAGGGCTGTAATTAATCTTCAGTATTATTGTAATTATGGAAGTCTGTTAGAACTTTATGGCGGGAATTCACCATTGAGTGAAGTGAGCTCCACATCCTTCGGCTTACTTCGCACATGGTGTTATGCACTCGCTGATGTCCTGCACGCGGACATCAGCAAACGTTTTAAAGGGATTCCAGTCTTGGCGAGACCAAAAGAGTTGCCTCGCCGAGACTGGAATCCCTTTAAAGCATTCGCTGATGTCCGCGTGCAGGACATTAGCGAGCGCATAACAGTATGTCCGAAGTGAACCGAAGGATTCGGAGCTCACTTCGCTCTATCGTGAATTCCCCCCTATATATTTTACAATATTTTTTTTTTTGCACCCATCCTAATGAAGTAGCTCTGCTAAATTTAAGCCCAATATTTATGTAACAGTACAGAGCCCAGTAAACAAATTGTATTTGTTAAAGGTTAACACACATACAGTACATATTTAATTTGGAAATACTTGTGTATCACAGAATATTCATTCTCTTCAGAATTTCTTTTTCTGATTTGCATGTAGAGGAATTTACTTTTACTATCTACATTTTTTTCAGTGATGAATAATCATAATCTTAATAAGAGTATATTAAAGCTAGAAGTCTAAGGGGGGAATTCATGAAGCTCCGAAGTGAGGCAAACACTACGCGCCTCAGTTCGGAGGTTCCTGAATTCCCCCCTAAATCCACAAATGTTTATATATGTATTGCTACCGATACATAATTCTTTCTTCCAACCTTTACCCTGTGGCAACACTTACTGTCCTGTGTGGTCTTTGCAAATCTGTAAGGGAGACTGGATTCAGTTCTGTGGTCCTGTGCCTTTACTCATAATAATGTGCCTATAGTGTATCTTAATATGGCTTAACTAATCTATGGAATTGAATTATATGGATCTGCGATGGTCCAAAAATGGTGCAATTGATAATAAGTAATAATTACTGTATATTACTGACAAAAAACAGTGCAGAGCACATATCAAATTCACCCAAAAGATATTTAAATAGAAAATCAGAGATCACTTGTGATTGGCTCTCCCAAGTCTCTGAGAGTTATTGACTAAAGTCCAAATTGTTGTGTAATGGTGTGAATTTGCCTGCTAAAGACGGTCGCAGTAGACTACTACTGTCGCAGTCGCAACTTCAGTAGGGAAATACTGCCACGGTCGCGGCTTTAAATTTGTAGTAGATTTGTTATGGGAATCTGCTGTCTGAGAACTGACGGTTGAATTCTCACTTTAGTTAATAACCTTCTGTCTTTAGATCCAGGGTTTGCCAACAGTTTGACTGTTCATTTCTGACTCCATATACAGCATTAAAGTTAATATTTCTATACTATTGGGTCCACGAGCTCAGGGCTGGGGAGTCGGTAAGCCAAAGCCCCGTCTCCTACTCCAACTCCACAGCCCTGCACGAGCTAATAAGTCTTACCCTCTTAAACATGATCAGAGGCTCTGGTGGGGAGTCATGTCATTTGTAACCCTTTCTTTAAGTACAAATGGAAAACTTTACTATTAAATGGCCTAGCCCACAATGTAAATATAGTTACCTTTAGCACCTGTAGTGTGTGTGTGTGTTGTCTTGCACAATTGTGGACTGGGCTTTTTGGTAATGTATCTTACTTTTGGGTCCTACTCCCCTTAAGGCATTGTCACATAATGGGACCTTATAACACTAGTTAGTAGATGATGAGTTAGTGCGGTCCCACTGCTTCATATTTTCTTTGATCTGGGACCTTCCTGAGCTCTGGCAAGTTTGTCTCTTTTAACCATACTGTTTAGTGGGACATCTATACAATTGTATGGGGTCTTAGTGACAGTATTAATGAGGGGCCCAACAACCTATTAGTTATACAGGAACTCTGTGTCACTTTCTGTGACTCTGTTCTTTCAGTAAATTGTTTAAACAATGTTATGGCTTTTCTTTTAAAGGGTTCGTACACAACCTCTAAGCCATTTACTTTCAGGCGGGTGAAACTTATTAAAGTCGGAAAAGCTTTTTCGGCTTTTCCGACTTTAATCGGGAGAACGCTTTGAAGTTTCTCCCGGTAAGTATCGCGAAATTTGCATCGTGCGATACTTACCGTGAGAAACTTTATTTAACTAAATATATCCATGGAATGGTAGCCATACAGTATATCTACCTTTACATGTATATATCCAATAAAAAAAAGTTTCTCACAGCAAGTATCGCACGAGTCAAATCTCGCAATACTTACCGGGAGAAACTTCAAAGCGTTCTCCCAAATTATAAAATTCGGAAAAGTGCAAACGGCTTTTCCGAATTTAATAAATTTCTCCCCAGGGTGTCTAAAAGGCATACATTGCTACAATAAATCTATTATTCACTATCTAATTTTTCATTAGGGGAAAATAAAAAAAAGTAAATATTTTTTATTTTTCTTTTGTTTTGCACATGTTCATTATGGACCTAGCAGCTTGTTCTGACTAATGAACTGACCTTTTTATCCGAGCAACATAGCTGCCATGGTGATCCTACAAAAGGGTTAAATCATTATATTCTATGTCAGTTGTCCTTCAGCTGTACTCGGTTATATGTTTTTCTTCATCATAGAAGCCCATTACAGCAATAGCTCAAACTATAAACAAAATATATCACATTCAGGGGGTTATTCACTAAAGTCCGAATTGTTGCATATAGGT
Source organism: Pipa parva (assembly GCA_019650415.1). NCBI lineage: Eukaryota > Metazoa > Chordata > Amphibia > Anura > Pipidae > Pipa > Pipa parva. The sequence goes on from WMED01012792.1 coordinate 7,948, forward strand.
GCAAATATTGTTGCTGTTGCGACTTTCCAATGGGGGAATGGTCGTAGTAACGGATTTGCTATAAGAAGTCACTGTTTGAGAATTTGACATTTGAATTCAGACTTTAGAGAATAACCCCCTAATTCTCTATTTCATTATTGTTGCATTTCAATACAGGCTAAAGAAATAAGAATGTATGCATATGTTTTTGTGTTTTTATATATTTAGAGAGAGAAAGTGAGAGTTAACTTTGTTATTTGCAATGGAACTTCTCAGTAACTGCTCATCTGGTTCACTGGCACATTTTTATATTTTGTCATCTCACTGCCAACGCAACCCTTCAGTGAACTAACGACTAACAGTATATTGTGGGATTTGTAGTCTTTTATTTGCGTATTTTACTACTAAATAAATGCAATTAGAGATTGCAACATTAAGGCTCATATTTATCCAGTTGAGAATTCTACGATAGGTACTTCGCATATTCAGTAAAGATCCTTATTTTCTTTGCATGTGTGAACACAAGTGGCGTAACAAATAGGGCATTCATATGTATGCAAGGAAAACTAATTGCATTGGTCTGTTGTAAAACTGGCCTTAGATTCTGCTCCATTCTGCTGTCTCTCAGGGGAGCACCGCCAGGACCTTCCATCTCTGAGCCCAGAATGGCTAAAAAACTCTCGCCATCAGCCTTGCATTGCAGCAACAGCTAAAACAATGCCTACACATTGAGAACATATGTTTAAAAGTGTAAATGTCTGTTGTATTTTGTTTTCCAAACCCTACAGTAATTAGAAAGGATATTAAAAGCCACCAAGCCCTGAGGTGAATTTAATATCCCTATAAATCACATTGATACATTATCCAAACTGCAGATTAAGCAAGGTTAATCCACCGGACATGAAGATGGGCTTTGACTTATTTAGCCCTCAGATCTCAGCACTCTTCTAAGAATTTGTGAGTTAACATAGTAACATCTAAATAGTATAGTCTAAATTGGACAGACTAACAACACAACTGTAGATACCATGGGTCTTAGATGAAGAGGATGTAGTCTTCTGTGCATCTAACCTGCTCCCTATATAAGAAGCATACCATATCTCTAGTGTTTTCAACTCATTAAACAAGTCCTTGTATTGCTTCTTTGCTTATGGCAATTAGTAATTACAGGGCCTCGTGATGCGTACTGCCCACTTCTGCTTCTTGATAATCATCCATATTTTGAAAGTTAGTGCAATAACAGAGAAGGTATCAAGATTGAGCATTGTAAGTTCCCAAATAAATGACCTCAACTAGACACAGTCTTCAAACAAAACAACAAAACTCCATAAAAGAATGAGAGTAACAATAACCAATAAACAGCTGCCTATTGTTAACATACATTTGTTCTCTTTAGGTAATATATTAACTGCAATAGGACAATGACATGATAAAGCATACATCAACTTAGGTATTTTTAGTAAGACACAACCCAGGTATCCTACTTTATCAGCCTCTAGTCAGACTGACCTACTTGTGTAGAGGAAAGGCTTCATTAATTAAATGCTTCCACCAGCTCAGTGAAGGTAGAGCTACAGAATTTTACTTCAGAATAACTGCCCTTTTTGGCATTTAAGGATATTTGTTAATATGCTAATTTAGCAGAGCTTCCCAGGGCACAGTTGGCTATCAGACCTTGAATGCTTAAAGCAATGTAATAAATTTAAGGTAACCTAAATTCTCTTTCATGAATTGAACTGCTTGTCACTGCAGTAACCATTTTTTTGGTATGAAAGACTTTATTCTTTTTTTTTTTTTTGTTCTTGTGTAATCAAATCAGTCTGGCTGTCTTAACCAAAGACGGGGACCAGCAAGACCAATTTGAATCCATGAGGAATACAATTGAAATAAGATAATAAATATCTCAAAAAAGAAAGCAAATCATATTCTAAGTGAAAATGTATTTATCAAGTAATAACCTTAACATAGGATGTGATCAATAATAATGCTCTAATGTGTAGTTAACTAAGTGGTGCAGCAAGTAAGGGTCAAATATATAAATATAAGTGGAAAGAAAAACAGCACTCTTGAATGAAGTGCACACGCTTTATTTATTAGTTAATTGGATTGTGGATACATAAAGGAAAGAAAAAAGTTGAAAACAATTAAAGATGATGTTGTGTCCATATGTGGGACTAGACCTTACACCTGCTACTAACACCTGCTACTAACACCTGCTACTAACACCTGCTACTAATACCTGCTACTAATACCTGCTACTAACACCTGCTACTAACACCTGCTACTAACAAATACCTGCTACTAAGATGAAACATTGCAGGGACAGCTTGAAATCTGCGAAGTCCGCTCTACTTGGTGCCCACTCTGCATGAAGTATATTATGCTTGACCTGACACTTTCCTCTGATTGGTAACTGTTTTTACCTTTATGGTGTGCCAACTTTTCTGCACCATTTTTGCTAGGCATTATGCCAGGGTTTAAGTATTGTTGTTATTTAGCTTTATTATTAGGGTCAACTTGTATGTAGTGGACTCCACAGGATTGTTATCCTTTTTACTTGTTTTTAATTTTTTTTTTTGAAGCGTTGCACTTTTTTGCCTTCATAAACTGTTGGTTTGCATTTATTTTCATAGTGTGTTTGCTTTCCATAGGGGTGTCTTTTTTTTTAGGCTTTTCTTAACCTTTTATAGTCCAACGTTCCCAATTTGGGAATATGTAATAAATAATTTATTATATTATTACATTATTAATTTATTATTTATTACATGTTCCCAAATTGGGAACGTTGGACTGTTAAAGGTTAACCTGTGCTGTTGAAGTTTGAACTCTGCTGTCATATCACTGCACTGAGGCAAACTTCACAGTGCTAGTGAGTGTACAGGAGCCAGTGTGAAGCTCCGCCCACCTAGTTAAATCGGTGGTCCAAAAGACTAGACACATCATCATGTTCATTACGCTTCCAAAGGGAATGCTCGCCTCACTAGCAAACAAAGAAGCGCAGTGAGCATGAGGATGTGTATACTCTTTTGTACAAGTGAGTGGAGCTTCATGCCGGCTCCTGTACCCACACCAGCGCTGTGAAGTCTGCCTCCATGCAGTGATACAACAGCAGAGCTCAAGCTGTCCCTGTCATGTTTCACCTTATGTTTTAGTAATGGGTATTTTTTTTTATCTTTACCTCTCCTTTAGGCGTATGGGAAATAATATGTAAATGCCCCAAATTCAACATTGCTGTATAATAATGGAGTACAAATCTCATGGTTAGTTCATTGTGAAAAAAGGCAGTAAAGATGTAGAGAGGGTAATTCACTAAAGTTTAAATTGTTGCATATAGGTGCAAATTCGCCAGATAAAGACAGTCGCAATATTCTGTTACTGTCGCAGTCGTGTCTTTATAATGAGAATATTGTCACAGTCGTGACTTTATTATGGGGAAATTATCGCGACTTTACAATGGGGAAATTGTAGCTGATTTGCTATGTGGATCCGCTGTTTGCGAATTCAACAGTAGGATTTGCACCTTAGTGAATAACCCCCTTAAATGTGAGTGTATCCATTTATATCAAATTAAAAATGATTTGAACTGGTCATTTTTTATTCACCTGATGCTAGGGATTCAGCCATGTGTAGATTTATTTATTATATCTTTACTGCCTTTTTCACAATGAACTAACCGTGAGATTGTACTCCATTATTATGTAACCATCACACAAAGGGGCAACCGTCACACTCTCTCTCTAATAAGGTGAAACTACCTAATAGATTCAAAGATCTGTTGGACTTGTATGTATTGAAAAAAAACCTTTGATTTGGTATGTTATGTTTCCTTTGCAAAGGGGAGAAATGTTTCCTTGTTAATGAAATTCATTAGTTTGGTGAGGCTGGCAACGATCCAGTGGTGGAATTTCAGTGTATCTATGGCTGATAAGAAGTCTATATTACCTATGAAGCTAGTATATATTGGTAGATTGGACTTTAATTTGAATATCTTAGACCATATGTCCCAGCTATCAATCATGAGCTTAGTGGTAGGAAGGATTTCTAATGATGTTATTCTATTTTCATTCTGCAGCCAAACCAGATCTATGCTTTTAAGTGGGTGAATTAATGCATCTTCAATTTAAAGCTATATTTGCTTTGGGCTTCTATGGGTAATTATGATTGGTACTGGTCTTCTTGATGTACAATAATGTAATATATTGGGGACTCCCAAACCTTCTGTTGAATTTGGTTAGGTATGTATAGAAAGTTTTTTACCTTGCCAAATAAAGGTATTTATAGCCTTTTGAAGGGATTGGATAGTTTTCGCTGAAAATGATTAAGGTAGTGTAGTGAAATAATATTATACATTTGGGTAGTAATGTCAGTTTTACTGTGGCCCAACCAAGAGAGGTTGTATTGATTCCATTGAATTTGATCTTTTTGAGTTTTTGTATTAATGGAGGGTTATTTGTTTTTTACAGTGTTTGAAAAGAGGCTGTTAGTTGTATCCCTAGCTAAGTAAGTGAGTGAGATTGCTATTTAAATGAAAATTTGGCTTGTAATTGTTGAATTTCTGAATCGGTCATGTTTATGGGTAATGCCTAGGATTTACTAGTGTTAAATTTTATAACCAGAAATATTTTAGAAGAAAGAAAGTGTTTTAAATAAATTTTGGAAAATTAATGTTGGGTTCCAGATGGTTAATAAATTGTTGTCAGCAAAAAAGACTTCTTTTGTATTCAGTATGATTAATATTAATCCCTTCAGTGTCTAAGGAGGTTTTTACATAATGAGCAAATGGTTCTAATGACAAAATGAATAGTAAAGGTGAAAGAGGACAATCTTGCCTGGTTCCCATAAGGATAGAAATGGATTCTGAATTTAAGCCCAATTATGTGACTTGGGCTGAAGGTTTCTGATAAAGATGTTTCATACCTGTCAAGAACTCCATACAGTGGGGTTGAAGTTAACACTGCCGACCAATCATCTCATTTAAAATTATTAGTAAGAGTCTGTTGAGAGAGCAATACTACAATTTTTGTGTTAAAAAGTATTTCCCTCTCAAGGGGCCATATGAAAACATGTTTAGATCTGGCCTTTAAATCACTCACAATTTGTTTCCATCTGAGAATGAATTTGCTTATCCAGTAGATTAGTTGGCCCTCTCGGAAATATGATGTTAGGCTATATACACCCTTGTTAATACTAATACTTGAATACTTTAAATGAAAACCTCTAATTCTTTTTTTAATTTAAAATAAGTTTTACACCATTGTGACCTACTTAGCTTATAACAATACCCAATGCACATTGCATTTTTAACCCTTTGATACTCTCCGTGTATTATACTTATTAAATAATTGTTCAAGTATATGCAGAGAACACTTTGAGGTGCTGGAAGTCCTTCAATATAACACCAGACGACTTATTTAGTACTTTAGAATGGCTTAGTTATCATTGCAACTAAATACTCACTCAAATAAATGAAGCAGAGGTTCAACACCTGAGACTTTTCCACCTGTCCCTGCACAACCAGCTGTCAGCTACCTGAGTTCAGTGGTTGTTGTAGACACTTTGGGGGTTATTCACTTACGTCTGAATTGTTGCGTATAGGTGCAAATTCACCAGATAAAGGCAGTCGTAATAGGCTGCTACTGTCGCAGTTGCGTCCTTATAATGAGAATATTGTCGCAGTTGCGACTTTATTATGGGAAAATTGTTGCAATCTTAACATTAAAAAATTTTAGTGACTTTACAATGGGGAAATTGTCACGGATTTGCTATGGAAATCCGCGATTTGAGAATTCGACAGTCGAATTAGCACCTTAGTGAATATCCCCCCAAAAAAATTTGTGTGCTACTTTATTACTTCTCATTGGGGAATTAATTAAATTAATATTGCTCTGTCACACTTCTGTTTCACATTATAAGACCTTCTTCCTCCCTCTTAACAGGAAGGTCAAGGTTTCTGATCTGCCTCCCTCCTGGTCATCCTGGTCCCTTACTACATCAAATCATTGGGGAGGACCAAGTGACACTTAAGGCTTGGTCAGACATAAACATTCCATCCAAGACCATACAAGTTGTACCTACTATCTGTAAAACAGATGTACCCATGACCATCTAAACACATTTCATACTTATCTTAACCAAAGGGATTATCAATGTCTAGTGGATGAATTGATTTAAATGCATTGACTAGTAACCAACAAAAGTGCTTTACCTTATTGTAGTATAATTCTACAACAAAGGAGGGTACAAATCATTTGTCAGAATATTATGTTTTACTTCTGAAATGCTAGCGGTATGACAGCTAACATTTATGCTAATACAAATATGCATAAAATATAGGTTCTCTGTGCAGAGCGCGAATACAATTCACTGAACATCTTTTCACAATTAAAGAAAACCTATCAGTAAAATAGCATTACCTTTTTTGAAAGATATAGACCTATTTTTATAGATCACTAGTTTACCCATCGCGTGCTGCTGCGATATCAGAAAAAAAGGAAATTCAAGAAAACTCGTTATGAAAAAAAATCAATTTGCATTGTGTCATTTTTATTAATATTTATTTATTTTCATCAGCAAATCAGCTGAAAGTGTCATTTAAATTCTATTTGTTTATTTGAGTGCTTGTGGATATACTATATGTTTGGTTTTTCTGTCTGGTGCGTATACGAATAAATCAGAAGGTTTTCTGATGCGTGTGCAGGCCACATACAGTTGTCCATGTGAGAAACATGAATTCTCCAAATCTAGCCCACACAC
>WMED01012793.1:0-14678 GCA_019650415.1 Pipa parva
AATAGGATTTTAAATGCTTTTTTTTACCTAAATTTCTCGACTTATACACGAGTATATACCATTTATGCTTCAAGCCGTCCTGCTTCCTCCGATGCACCCGCATACTCATTACACAACAGGAGATTGTAGCGGTTAGTATTACATTGAGATCTCGGCCTATCAATCAAAGCATTTGAGGAACTTAACTTTACAATGTTACAGCCAATATTGGGAACTTAATTTAGGGCTGTGGTTTAGACCTGATAAAAAAAGAATCCTTTCACAGCTGCTAGATCACATGCCAATGCCCATGTTGGTGGAGAAGAAGGTGTTATATGCAAAGATCAATAATTATCTCTCTGTTCCCACCCCTAACTGTAGTCAACTCTAGTTGAGGCCAAAATCAGTTAAGGTAGTTTACTCCTTTCCCTTACTTAGAACAAACTTCTTTACTTAAATGACTTTTTAAGGAAAGGGGACAACAGCTATCTACAAAATTAGTACCCCTTCTGTCATTGTCACATTGCAGGATAGATGTTTAGCTTTCCAAGGGTACTACCTCCAGTGTGTGTGTGTTGTTGTTTTTTTTAATCCTTTCTCTTACATTCCGGCTACTGTTTCAGTGGGTTCTGTTGAGAGCCTTAAAATTTATCATTGTGAATCAGTCAATGATTTCTCCACCCTTCTATTGCATCTAGTAATCCATATAAAAGCTTGGCATTCTGTCTACAGCCTATATTCATATATAATTAGTGTCTGAAAGATAAACAGCTCTATCATGTTTTCTCAGACATGTTCCTTGAATACTTGGAGTTGTGTTTCCAGATGCAGTACATTTGGTTATTTGTGTGTTTGTAATCGTAAAGTACTGCTCAAATGATCTGTATTAAGCCTTCTATGAGATCTATCCTTTTAATTTGGGTGTGTCATTATCCCCTTAAACTACACGTAAACAACATGTGCTGTAGATTCCATGCCCGAAAGGAGCTGGGTGATGGTAAATACAGCATCCTTTTTATTTTTTAATTCAAAACCTTTTTCAGTATGTTGTGATTTATTATTGTGACACTGTTGTCTCTGTATTAATATGGATAAATTACCCTTTTATGTATTGCATACATTTTAGAAAAAATATATTTAATATGACGTTCCTGCAACGCTTGCCTTTCACAGTTAATCCCCTACTGTGCTGATTAGAATGTTCAGTGCACATGCAACTGATTGAACAGATGCAAAACACAAAAAATAATGCAAAACCCAGTCAGGTGTGAATAAAAATGGGACCCTACAGGGTCAAATGTGCTGGACTAACTTGGTGCAGAACGTATAACTGAATTTTCAGAATAAATCATCAATGTTAACTTCTAGCGTTTGTATGCATATATTATAAGTCATCTGACTACTAAGGCAAATTCATTGATCTAGGCATCTAGAGACATAATTCTGCCTTATGTTAAACACTCCCCAACTGAATTCTGTACTCCAGTCATCTCCTTTTGCACACCTTCAGTCATTACTGCAGCTGCTGTCCTGTTCTCCTTGGGAACTGTTCCCTCCACTATACTATATACATCTTTATTTCTCACCAGCCACTCTATAGTAATGGTTGGGTGAATGCATAGAATAATAATATGCAATGCACTTGACCTCATAGTAGGTAGTTAATCTTCCCTTAATACTGTACCTAGATTTTACTGGCCCTTTTCTCTCCCTCACCCATTGAAAAGTAATGTAAATTGCAAACTTGCACATGATAACTTGATAAATAATTGTTTTGGCTACTGCTAGGCTTGCAGTGACCCAAGTACTACCTTATGATCATATTTGGTGTTCTGCCCTTGCTTTTTTTTTCTCTATCCATCTTTAATTTAAAAATTCCCTATGTTCTCGTGTGCTTGATCAAGCACTTTTTGTTGAGTGCTGTAGGAAGTTTATTCCCAACAGAGAAGTCATTTACTGAGGTCTAGTGTCGCACAGCAGCCAATCATAGGCTGGCATTTATTATTCTAGCTCCCTTATTCTACAGCTAACTGCTGTCTTCTTCCTGAAAGAGGACTTCAGTTTGCACATATCTGGGAATGAGAAATTGCTTTAATTTATTCCATTGTGCTGAACATTACAAAATATGTGGTGAGAATTTATTTTAAATTCTTATTTTAGTTATTAGATCTTTTGATGTCAACAAGCCAGGATGTGAAGTCGATGACCTTAAAGGAGGTGTGGCTGGAGGCAGTATTCTTAAAGGTGTATTACAGGTATAGTTGTTTATGCATTATAATTGTCAAAAAGCTAAAATATTTAATCATTAGCTCAAAATGCATTTTTATTTTGTGAGGCTTGTTAGTCATCTAAGTCATTGGTGTCAAACTCTGGCCCAGGGCCCAGTCTGGCCTGCAGTGTAATTATATTTGGCCTGCGAGAAAATACCAAGGGGGGAAATCACGATACTCCGAAGTGAGGTGCGGAGTGTTTGCCTCACTTCGGACTGACTGAGATGCGCTCGCAGTCTCGGCGAGAGCAAAAGAGTTGCCTCACCAAGACTGGAATCCCTTTAATGCGCTCGCTGATGTCCACGTGTAGGACATCAGCGAGCGCATCTCAGTCAGTCCGAAGTGAGGCGAACACTCCGCACCTCACTTTGGAGTATCATGAATTCCCCCCCCTAGTGTCTATTATAGCTTGGACAGACGTGTTAGAAAAGGTTCATCGTTGTGTCTTGTGTCTGATGAGAAGAAAAAACTTCCTCAATTGACATTTTTTCAGTAAATGTCAAGGTTGGCCTATGACTTTGACCAAGTTTTAAATTTTGTCCCATTGTGTATATTTGAGTTTGACATCTGTGATCTAAGCGCTCCAGCATCCAAAACAACCTGGCTGTGTGTCTGTTGTACTTCCAGATACTGTAATTTGTTTTCAGTTATTGCTGAAAATGTAGTTTCTGCTTTTGGAGTGTGAAAATATTTGCTCTCTATAATGGAAAACTGCTATATGTAGAAAAAAAATTAGCTGAAAATGGTTGTGGTGTCAGCAATCAAATCTGCCAATCAGTGAATTAATTAAGTCAAACCAAGCATTCTGCTTTGTTTATTTCTCTCGCAGATATTAGGGGATATAAGCAGAAACTTTGGGGTAAAGAAAAAAAGTGCACAGCATTGCCTAGAGTGGAGAAACCACTCCCAGCACACTGGCTTTACCCCTCCAACTAGTTCCTCTCAGAATTTCTTTATTTTTCTAGTGTCCTTTCCAGCAGGAGGTGGCACACTTTTCTCCAAAGATTGATTCTTTTATTCACTGTTTTCAACTAGAACCGTCGGGCTAGCTAAAGAAGCATGATAGGGGTGAGCATACAATTTCTCTCCCTCCATCCATCAGCTTCCAACTGGATTTATTCTAGGATTCAGGATGACCAAGGAACCCAGACTGGCATGCTATTATCCTCTGTTGTCCTCTATTATTTTCTCTCTATTATCCTCTTTTAAAGGAACAGTCAGGCCGAAAATTAAAAAAATACATATGTAAGTATGACGACTCCGGTCATATCCATCAGAAGAGTCATGAGGGTTATATGTTTGATGCTATCAGCGATAGAAGCAATTCTTTTTGGAATCTTTCATCTGCGGCTTTTCCAGCTGCATCTTCTAAGGTCCTGGTTTGGTCAAGAAGGCTACTTAGAAAGACAACTTGCCCTGTCTCCAGAGGCAAGGAGGTCTCTTCTTTGGTGGCTAACACTGCATCGTCTTTCTCGTGGCTCAGGTCATGGGACCTACCTTGCTGGTCAGTCATTACCACAGAGTCCAACCTCACAGGGTGAGCACGGTTTCATAATTAAACTGTCCAGGGACTGGCTAATTATGAAATAATCAACGTCCTGTAGCTCAGAGTGATTTGGTGGGTCCTTCTCTCCCTAAAATCACAGATTCAGGGACACAGCATCCACATCCAGGCCTCTCCATCCTGAGGGAACTGCATTTGGTTTTCATATATATATAGTAACAATGTTTGTAAGGCTGAAAAATGACACAAGTTCATCCAGTTCAGCCTATTTTCCTACAATGTTGATCCAGAGGAAGGCAAAAAAAAAAACCCTGAGGCAAGAGCCAATTATCCTCATATTAGGGAAAAAATTCCTTCCTGACACCAAATATGGCAATTAGAATAATTCCCTGGATCAAGATCTCCACCTTCAGTTAGCTATAACCCATAACTTGTAATGTTCTTACACTGAAGGATCAGAATTATTCCCTGGATCAAGATCTCCACCTTCAGTTATCTATTACCCATAACTTGCAATGTTCTTACACTGCTTTTGTGGGAGGGGCTAAAGCCAGTGGCTTGATGGGGATGGGGTTTCCCCACTCTAGGCAATGCTGTGCACTTTTTATTTTTAGTGTTCCTCCTGCAGAGATGGAAGCTTTACCCCAAATGTTCTGCCTGTGTCCCCCAATGATCTGTATAGAAAAGGATTTTACAGTGAGTAATGAAAATCCAATTTTGTTGAATGCAATGGGCAGCGGATTGTTTGCATTTTTTTCCCTGACATTTTGACCACAAGCAGTAAATCAGCATGTGTGCCACTGCCCTTATGATAGCTTCACCAATATGATCACAATGGCTTTTGCCTTATATATAGGTGTTATCCACATTATTCTGAGTAGTTCAATACTTATTTATATCTGTACAGGTGGGACAAGAACTTGAGGTGCGGCCTGGTATTGTTTCCAAAGACAGTGAAGGGAAACTAATGTGCAAGCCAATCTTCTCCAAAATTGTCTCTTTATTTGCGGAACATAATGATCTACAATATGCAGCTCCTGGGGGCCTAATCGGTAAGAAATATTGTTGCAGTTGCCATAAGTGTGGAAACTATTTGTCTTTATCTGTAACTACGATATCATTATCACTATCACTACTATACTATCACTATGCTCACCTAGTGCTTTATCATCGACCCTCACTTAAGCACTAAGTAAACGCGTGAGACATCTTGCTCTCCCATTGAAATCTTAATGCAGCAAGATGAACAGTGAAGTTTATGATCTTAGTCCAACAGAGTGCAGAGGATTTGTTATGTTTCTATCTTTTACTAAAGCATAGCAACCTGTGTTGAACTAGGCAACAGAATGTGTTTTTTTTTTGTTTTTTTTTTAGGAAAACTGATTTGTATAACATGGGTAATGTTTTATCTTCACCAGTAGATGTGAGTGGAAAATGGACTTGCCCACTTGCATGTAATACAGATCTGTTTCTTTACAAAAGTTTATTTGTTTTAACACCACTATAATTTTTTCATCTTGGTTTCCCCTTGCCTAGGGTATATCAGTGACATGTGTAAGATCATTTAAATATTAACTTTAAGTTGTAACATACTCTGATTTCTCCACACCTGCTCTTTCTCCTCAATCTGGAACCAGGTGTTGGTACAAAGATTGATCCGACTTTGTGTCGAGCTGATCGTATGGTGGGACAAGTTCTAGGCGCAGTTGGAGCACTACCTGAAATTTTCACAGAGCTGGAAATCTCTTACTTCCTCCTGAGACGACTGCTTGGAGTGCGCACTGAAGGCGATAAAAAGGCTGCAAAGGTCTGTTAACTAAAAGCTGCTGTTAGTATGTTTTGCTCTTGACATGCTGTTTCATTGATTTGTCTTTGTTTGCCTAGAAAGAAATGAATAGATGGCTGCAATTTTTGGAGCATTGCTGGCTACATCGATAGCAAGGGTTCATTGAAAGCCATAGTTAACTTTATTTTCAAATGGAAAAAAGTGAATTTTGTTGCATAGATAGAATTTTCTAGCAACTGTGTGATTACTCTGTATTAGCTTAAGCTATTGCAATGTTTTAATGTCATTTAATGGGTTTCTGCTTCTCTAATACAGTTCTAAAGGTGCAAGACTATGGCTATTTTCTGGGGGTGGGGGTCAGTAGTTGCTAGCAACTAATCTCATGAATGCTATGAGGAATCCCTCCTTATAACACAGACTCCATCTTTCAGCAAGGCAGTAGGATTAGTGTTTTTAAAAAAAATTAAATGCCCCATGTGTAAATTGTAAAGGGCACATTAAAAGTAGTAGTAATAATTAAGCGGAAGGTATTTTATATGGCTGTCCATCATTTTTCAAGTGTTGTTTTTTTTAAATAATAGCAGAGATAGTAAATATCTTTAAATACATTTTCTCTGATTTTATACGATACGTTAACTTCAATAAAAGTCTTGCATTCATTTTGTCTAATAGCAGGAAATGCATATACTAGTCATGATTTTCTGTGCACTGTCTGTACTGACTGAACAAATTAAGGGTGTCATAGTTATGTCTCATTATTAGCTCACACATACAGTCTTGTATTGCTGGAGATTAATCAGGCTTTGGTACACTATTATGCACAGCAGTGCTTTGGGAGGAGATTAATCATTTTTAGGCTTATGGTACATTATGTGACTCTTGAGACATTTATTGCATTGGCAAAATAAATAAAACCACTCTTTATTCCTTTGCTTTAAATTCACAAGAAAGGCAATAACTGTAGACCTAAGGATTTTTAAGTAGTAAAGAAACTCTGATGGCTCTTGTCTGTTATGTGCAAGGTAGCTGCTAGTGCTACAGAAAATACAGAAAATACAAATTCTGCTTTACAGAAAATAAGGAAAACACAGTATTATAATGTCAGTATACATGCGCAAATAATGTTTCCATTAAACAAGAGAAGCACAGTGCTGTAAATAGATTAGCATGTGTTTAAAACAAGCGGGCCTTTGTTTAATGACATTCATTTATTTTGTGTTTTAGGTGCAAAAGCTGTCCAAGAATGAAGTTCTGATGGTTAACATTGGCTCCTTGTCTACTGGTGGCCGTGTTAGTGCAGTGAAAGCTGATTTAGGAAAAATTGTTCTAACAAATCCAGTGTGTACAGAAGTAGGAGAGAAAATTGCCCTTAGCCGAAGGGTTGAAAAGCATTGGCGGTAATTTTGAATGTTTTGTTGTCTAGTTTGTGTGTATGTGTGGTCATTTACTAAGTGCACTTATGTAGTGATTGGCCAGGAATTGGCCTTTGTGTGTTTTCATACTTCTTATATCTAAGAGTATTGTATTAAAAAAAAAAAAAAAAAAAGAACTTTTTATTTGTGGAAGAATCTTCGATGTTTATCAAAGAGTCAGCTGAAAAAATTGCAATGGGCTGGTGTCTCTAGACTGCAGGTATCTTTTATCTTTCTGATGATTTTAGTCCTTTAAGTTCAAATTTGATAATAAATGAAAAGATGTGATTGTCTGCTATGGTTTACTGTGCTAATGCTAAGTTTGTATTTGTGCAGCATGTAAATTGAAATGTTTACTTTCCTATTCATGGCCAGTAAAGGCTATGGATATAATCCATGGATTTATTGATCCACTACCATGCTACATTTGATCCTAAGGTGGAAAAAATTTGCTTAGGCTGTATTTAAACATGAGACATGTCAAAATGCTTGCATGAATTTTTCCAAGCAGTATTTTTGCCATTCACGGCAGTTTCTTATTTTGTTTATACAAGGATAATCTTACACACATCATTGTCTAAATTGTTTCAGTTTGAGCAAAAAAGTGTGTAACACTAGCTCTCTTCTGTACTCTGTAATAACACCCAAAACTTTCACACAAGGAAACTGTGGAAACATTACCACAGTCAGCACATGCCAAAAGCAAGGTATAGGTACTAATCACTCTACAGCAATCATGTAATTTTACCTGCCACATGACAGATGTTATTGCCCAGTAAACCAAAAACTTTGTTACCAGTAGGCACTAGCTGCATAATATGGTACATTCAATAAACTAACTACAGGTAACTAGGGCTTTGTGTACAATAAAATGTACATCTATACATTGTGTGAAAAATACAAGAAAATGTGTAAATAAATAGTTTGTTTTAACTATGGTACAGTGTCCCATAGACGTATGTATATTTCTGTATTTTAGAATGTTTTGGTTTTTAGGTTGTCTGCAATCCTATTTTAATCCTATTTTGTTAACTTTAAAAATGTTCTTATTTTGCAGTTTGATTGGCTGGGGTCAGATAAGACGAGGTGTAACAATCAAGCCAACAGTTGATGATGACTAACCATCACGCGGAAGATGTTAGGGTTTTGGATTGTTTTTAAAGATATTAGAAAAAAAAAAAAAACATGCTACATACTCTTCGTGGAGCTGGATGAAAGAACTACCTGTGCAGCCGAAGCTTTACAGTTATGATCCCATTTTCTAATTTATAGTTGAGCAGTTATCAACATGAGACATGCTGATCAATTTCTACAGATGCCTAAGGGCATGTAACTCCTCAAATTAACTGCTTTTGTTACAGAGTAACATTTTCCTTGAAGTAGCCATTGGCTTGAGGACTTCACAAGTAAATGACAACATTAATAAACTTTAAAAGACCAAACCATTTTAATGGTGTTGCTTTTTTTTGTGACAATTTAGATTACAGTTCATTCACCCTGGTCCAAAATCTCCAGAGATCATAGCATTTTGCTTTGAGCAAATATTACGTGACTTGCACAGATAATATTGGGCAACAATGAGTAAGGGTATCCACATATGCTAATTAAATAATTTGCATTACAATATGCTGATGACATCATTCTATAGATGCAGATGCCATTGTCTTGCCCATAGGCTAAAGAACAGAAATTATTGTAAGATATGCATAGCAGTCCATAGATTACCTAGATTATATGCTAGGTGATGCAGAATATCAGACCATGTGGACATCATTCAGAAAAAGTTGTGGCCATACACAGTATAACGACCAGCTAATGATGGTCTCAGCAGGCAAATCTTAACTGTGTATTGTCCATACTGTAAGGATTATGTGGCTAAAATGATGAAAATAAACTGTCTGGTAATATGTTAAATCTATGTAAATAAGACTAGTAGTATTTCAAACTATATTTTTGAAGTGCTACATTTGTATGCAGGGGGATAACATTTTGGATGCCACTTAAATGCTACTGTTTCCTTACATTTTTATTATTATTATTATTTTTTATCGCTATTCTTGTCTGTGTATGCGTTTCACATAAGACGTGGGGCTAAAAAAGTAGCATTAGAAGTGATGACTTAGGTTGCCAATCTTTAGTCTCCCTCCCCTGTATCAGAGTCTGGAATCAGTTATGTCATCAAGCTTATTTTTTCCCTTGTGTTAGGGAACTACTGATATGGCATCATATCTTTGTTTAAAGATTATATTTTAGCCAAAAAAGAACTTTCTAAAGTGTTACACTGAAACAAGGGAAGGGGGTGTTCTAACTTGTACACAGATGGACACACCGTTACTGACACTGAGGGGAAAAGGGCTCCAGACAACAACTTCCTGGTATGAAAAGGCTCAGAATGTGTTTGAATTTGCACAGAACATTTATAAATTATTTATATACTCAAAGCAGTTTTTTTGTTTTCAAAACCCTATAATAGTCCTTTTGTCAGTGCCAATTATACACTTCGTACACAATAGTTTACTGAACGTTGCATATTTTATGCAATGTTATGCTCATAATGGAGGAGAGAATCACAGTCCTTGATTGCCTGGCATTTCATTGCATAGCATGGAGCAGGGACTGACTGCTACAGAGCTGTAATGGGAAAGACGAATAGAACAATCATTCTAAAAATAATTTTTTATATAAATTTACCAAATATACAGTAGTACTGTGCTTTTTTCATTTTGGTTGCCAGTCATTTTTACTGCCTGTTAATATTTTGGTTTCAGAGAGTCGGGTCACTTTAGGACAGAGGCCCCAAAATGTTACGGTTCTTAAAGTAAAGCAAGGACTTAAATCAATGTCTTCATACAATTCGCCACTTTAAGGACTAGTCAGAAAATGCATTATTCTATAGATTTCTATTGGATGGAAGCTGCCATTATTACTATCTTGTAATTCAACGCTCTATGATCCGTAATTAATAGTCTCTCTGTAGCTTTATGGAGGAATGTTTTGCCAGTGCATTTAGTTGAGTACATTCACCACTAGAGAATGAACAAATATTTTAGCAGCACATAAAAGTCGTCTACAGTCAGCAAACACAGAAGTAAAAAATAAATACAAGTATGTATGTTTGCAAAATGGCTCTGCACTTTGTTCTTGGGTTTGATTCCACCCAGGGCATAATCTGCACGAAGTTTGTTCATTCTCTGTGTGCTTGCTTGGTTTCTTCTGAGTATTCCATTTTCCTTTCACAATCCAAAAACATACTGGTAAGTTTATTGTTTGTATGTATCTATACTTTTATTTATAAAGCATCATTAAGCTACACAACGCTGTAAAGTTTAAAAATACAGACATGGGAAAGTGCTTGACATAGTGATTAATTGCAAGTAATTAATCATGAAGATACATTATTCTTATGTGCCAGGAAGTGACAGAAATGAAAGGAGGTCCCTGTCCAATACAGCTTACAATCTAATTGCAGTCTGACAAAACTGACCCTATTCTAGGGATAATAGATCATAATCTTCACAGGGGCAGGGAGTGATGTGAATAATGAATGTGTAAAGATTTGTGCAGCTTTATGTAATCTACTATATAGAAACCATAAACCCATGTGTATCTGTGTATATAATCTCACACTATTTGGCTTCTTTATAGCTAGTAATCAGTACAGGAACTCACTAAATTTAATCTCAATTCCAGAATTTGTTGTTAATATACACGTTGTACATTTACATATCTGTGCAATGGTCCTGGTGGACCGAAACTGGATTTCTCTCAAAGATTATTCTAAACATACATATTAAATGAAAAGGAGCAGCAATTTTTTTTTATACAGAATTAAAGGGACAAAGTCTACTTTGCATGTGTTAATCCACAACTGAATTTCTTTCTGATGCACTCCATTATCTGTTTTATATTTTGAACTGATTTAACTAAATGCTAACTCTGACTCAAGCAACATATTTTTAGATTGTTTCTAATATATACACCTGTGTGTTTAACATATTGGTAGTGTAACAGGAGCATAACTATTTCCTCTGAGTTAGAGGTATATTGCTCTAGGCCTAAATTGAATGTATAAATAAGCCCTCAGACTAAAAATCCTGAACAGATGACTTGTACAAACAATATATTCAGAAGATGCAGATGATATTTATACTCTTTATTTTTGTCATGTTCAAGAGTAACCTTATCAGTTTGGTTATATGTCCGCGGTGCAGTAGAGGAAAGAAGGAACATGAAAAAGAGTCAGTCATAAATGCCAGATAAGTAATAAAAAGGACATTGATCCCAAACTGAACCTCAAAACTCTGGCTATAGCACAACTGATTAGGCTAAGTCTATGTATTGTGTAGGTCCCTCTTTCACTATTGTGCTGACACCATAGCTATAACCCAGAATGGACTCCACAAGATGGCATCCTGCAGTGTATGGTGCCAAGTCATTAGCAGCAGTTGATTTAAGCTCTTTAAAATTGGGGAGCAGGGCTTTCATGGTCTGGATTGTTCTGACCCATTTGTTTAGCCATCATAATGTGGCCCTTGCCACACAGATCCTTGTGCTTGCTCATTTTTCCTGACATCAATATAAAGAACTGATTTCCTGCTTAATATATCCCATCTCCAGTAGTCTAACTAAAAGTAAGTGGACCCCCTCAGTGCAAAGGGTGGAACAGTGCCTTTCCTTCCTGCACAAACACCCATGGCTTTAAATAATACTAATGTCTTCATCTTACTTTATTTGGTAATATCCTGTACCGGTAGTTCCTGCATGTGGGATTAGGCACTGTCCAAAAAATAGTGAAGTTTTTGATGGTTCTACCTTTGCACCCCATTTAGTTATGCCCCACCCACCTCTTGACAAGTGCCATTTAAAATTAATAATTCATGTTGCCTGATGAATTTGATGTTAATTTTGGTGTATATTGTTTTAAGTCACAAAGGCTTTTTTTTGCTGGTGCCAATATCCATTTAGCAAACTATCAATTGTAATCCATTATACCTTGGCATCATCGTAGA
Source organism: Pipa parva (assembly GCA_019650415.1). Taxonomy (NCBI): domain Eukaryota; kingdom Metazoa; phylum Chordata; class Amphibia; order Anura; family Pipidae; genus Pipa; species Pipa parva. The sequence continues at coordinate 11,961 of WMED01012793.1, forward strand.
AATGAACAGTGTTTTGTAAGGAGAATGGCATAAACCTTTAAGTTTGGTATATTTCATATTATTTCATTATTTCATTCAATAACCAAATCTGTCAGTCTTTTAATTTTGAATGCAATGTTTATTTATTTGCTTATATTTCCAGATATTATTTCCCTAATTTCCTAGTTGCTCTTTTGGATTATTGCATAGTCATGCCACTGGTAAAAAAAATGTTTGGTTGTAAATTCCTCCTTATCAAATTATGTATGGACTATTGATCTGAATAACACAGTTTTTAAAGATGCTGTTACAACAGAATACAGGCAGCCATCTGTGTGGAGAATCATAACAGAAGGTTTGCAACATTAGGGCAAACTCCCATTTGTCCACCTTGTAGCATGGCCAACCAGAAACCAGCTGCTTGGCAGTCTTTGACACCACAACACCATGCCTCTGCCAACCAAAATGGTGTACTGGAAAGGTCATTCTTTCACATTTTAACAGTGGGATTAAACCAGACAAAACCAACTGCCATTGGTAAATAAAAGCAATAATCCCCGTCTACTAATCTGTTGTAAGCACAAGGATGCACTCATGGGGGAAAAGGGCATCTGTTTGGATTTGGGAGGATCAGTATATTATATCTGTGATTTTCCTGATAGCTAATAGCAGTATCTACAAAAATCACTCACTCTGTATTACCATTTATAATTTTTGTCCATGTTCAGTAGCCCATAGCTGTCATATGTCTGCATACAGATGTGTTTCTATAGGTTAATTAACTGGGGAAAATTTGATCATTTTATTGTATAAGTTCCATGTGCATATTATTATAATGCATGACTTCTAGCATAAACATCCAAATGGATTTTCCCTAAATGTGTTTATTTAAATTAAAATCTAGTATTTGCATGAGTGGTTTCATTATATATATATGTGTGTGAAGTACAATACACAGCAAGTTTTATACCATGATATAAAAAAAGTGACCCCTTCCAGATTTTGCCTATAATCAGCGACCAACACTAGGGTAGCACAAGCTTCGGATCCTTATACAAACAACTTGCTGGATTGAAGTTGAGTGGTAGGGGGCACATGTTATCATTCTTGCCCTTTCTCCTGAAATAGCCTTTTGGTGCACAATTGTCACATTTTATTGTTTCTAATCTTCACAGGAGACAAGAGAAAATAAGTGTTTTTGTAAACACAACCCTTTTTTTTTTTTATTATCAATACATTTTATATACAACAAAGTTATCAAAAACCCATTACATTTATAATATCGGAAGAAAAACTTTCATAACTTTAGCAAAAATAATGCAACCAAACACTTCCTAAAATAGATATTCTTTGGGATTGTTTTATGATCTCCTGAATAATCTGTTGCTACACACACAGAGTAATGTTGGTAGGCCAACCACTCACTGGAAGATTCATCACTGTTCTAAGTCTTCCCCTTTTGGAGAAAACAGCTCAGTTCAAAGGAGCTTCAAAGCTTTAGCCTGGAATTGTAACACTCAGCTGAAATGGATGCCGCTGGGATCTATGGAAACTATGCGTTCTGGAGCAGTTACATCCACACTTGTACAGACCTTAGCAGTGTCCAGGTGAGATTTTATTTCAATCATTTCAGCAGTAATTCTTCTGAGCTGTACCCTAATTACTAATCAACATTGACTATGTCTATGCTAAGGTTATAGAATATATTTTACAATATACAGAGCAGATCAATTTCCTATTGCCACTGGATTCAATGAGGTCTATGGAACAAGGCTCCCTCTTCCAACTTAAACTTTAGTCTCTAAGGGGGGAGTTCACGATTGTGCAAAGTGAGCTCCGAAGCCTTCGGCTCACTTCGCACAGACTGATATGCGCTCGCTGATGTCCTGCACGCGGACATCAGCAAGCGCTTTAAAAGGATTCCAGTCTCGGCGAGACCAAAAGAGTTGCCTCACTGAGACTGGAACCCCTTTAAAGCGTTCGCTGATGTCCGTGTGCAGGACATCAGCGAGCGCATATCAGTCTGTGCGAAGTGAGCCGAAGGCTTCAGAGCTCACTTCACACAATCGTGAATTCCCCCCTAAGGCTAGGTTCACACGAGCATATTATACTAATACGCTAGTGTGGAAAAACAAAATATGCCAAGCATATTTTTCTTTTGAACTTACCACTGACAGCGTGAACACTCCCTCGGCGTCCACATCACTTCCTGTGTGTCGCATTTTGGGCGCAGCATATAATATGCCGGCCAAAATGCGACACACAGCATTCCACACCCAGCATATGCACATCATACGCTAGTGTGTCAAGACATAGGTAAGTACCATCGGCTTGCAATGAGCCATATTTTTTTTCACACTAGCGTATTTTGCACTGAGCATAATACTCTCATGTGAACCTAGCCTCACTTACCAGCAATGACATATACTTCCCTTCTGACACAATAGTTCTGACATTTGCAGGCCAGCACTGTTGTAAACAATGACCTCTGTGTGGAGCACACTTGGTGGAAGGTTAGTCTTCTGGCAGATCCTGCCACTTTAGAGCAGATGTGTGAGTGTGAGGCTCTTCTATCATTTGTACCTTTTCCAGGGATATTTATTCCCTAAGCTACACCTCAGCAGTCTACCACAACCACCTTTAACACTGGCTCACAGTGTAATTATGTTTGGCCCGTGAGAAAATACCAAGGGGGGAATTCATCAAAGTCCGAATTCGCATGAGTTGTTGGCTTCGCGA
>WMED01012795.1:0-14678 GCA_019650415.1 Pipa parva
TTTTTATTTACGATTTACACAACGTGCCAACTTTTCTGATTTTGGGGTTTGTAAATAGCAAATTAGAATTATTACATATATAGAAGATATTATAATAGTATATTTTTACTGCATACATATTCTGTAGTGGAACTACATCAACATTGGGCAAATATTATCCAGGTCTAGTAATCCAAAGAACCCGATCAGATGCTTGCGTAGATAGCAGTAAATTAATGTCTTGGATGGCTGTTAGGGCTACTATAACTAGGAAATATTTGCTCAGTTGAAATAATTGCTTAATCCTATTCAAAATCATATTAGTGGGTACCAAGGGACCAAAAACATTATCTGAAAGAAAACTTATAACCCTATACCTCTGATATACAATACGTGATCATACTATCTATTAAAGAACTACTATACTCAGCATTGCCAATATGTAAATCATGTACCATTACCTGTTAGTCACTTAGCAACCTAAATCTGTGTAGGACAGAACACTTATTGCTTCACCAAGTCTGTATAGGCCTCCTGCCTAAAATTAATATCGCCACAGAAATACAAAATAAAACACAATGTAACCAGTATATGGTAAGAGCATGGTTAGAAATGGACATTGTAAAAGGATGGTGGTTTTTAGGAAAGGCCTACTCAAACTAAATGTATAAAGTCACAGATACAATACCATATTGATGAAAATAAAGGGTATATTTAACCCTAAATTTAGTCTTCTGCATGGAACTTGTATTGGTTTTTTTTTCCTGAAAGGCTAATAATGACTGATTTTATAATTTTTAAATTGAAGATTTATGAAAACTGGTATCTTTCTAGGAAGCCTAACTCTAATAGGGGGTCATTCATTAAGGTGTGAACTGTCACGTAAATGCCGGTATTCGCATCCTTTCGTGACTTCTCCAACCCCACTTATTCAACAAACTCTGCAATGTGACAAATTCGCAATCAATTCTGGAGCTCTTCACATTAATTTGCGTGCACATACACAGGTAATTCGGATGCAACGGAGTCTATCAAAGGAGCTGATTCTGCAAAGTGTACTTTTCCGAATTCCCCTGTTTGCCTTCGTCAGATCTGAGTGACGAATTGAGGGGTTGATGGCAGGGCTCCAGTGTTGCATAAGGCGACTATTCATTCAAAAGTAACAATGGCGACTGTGACTAAATTAATCTACTACCAAACATGAACTAGGCACAAGGTGACATATAAAAATAAGTATTTTTCACGTATATACAGTTAGTGGGATATGATGAAACTGATGTCATTGCCCTTCAATTGTCGAATTCGCCTCACTTTGCAAGACTTCTCATCCCACTATTGTGCGACTGACTATGCAGCACTATGCTTACAATCGTGTCTGTCGCTGTCCGCTGCTTCAGGAATAAAAAGAAGTGAATTTGTGTCTTCCTGATTAGTGACGCAAACAGACGCGAAGTCCCTATGGTAGGTGAATTTGCCCTTTAATGAATGACCACCTAAATCTTTAACATGCTCTGCCTGTGCCTACTATATTTTGAGTTTTGCAATATTGCACAACAGGAATATACAGGCTCATCCATCATTAACAATACCTTCCAGGAATACTCTTACCTTTTTCATTTCCATTTGCATAATGAGGTGGTTTATTTTTGTCAATGCTGTTAAAGCTCTGACTTCTTCGATTTAAATTAGCTGTTCCCTGACCCTTGGTACTGCTGCCTGCAGCTGGCACCCGAGAAGGACCTGGAAGTCTACAATCATAAACAAAAAAACAAAGGTGTCACGTCTCACATGATTCATAGCATGCAACACTACAGGAGCACAATTAAAGTACAGAACATATATTTAATGGAGTTTTATTTTTCAAAGAAGCAAATGAAAAATATACTCTAAAAACTAGCATTATTAACTAAACAGTGCCACAAGTTCGATGTACTTTTTGTTGAAGTTTCTGGGGGTTATTCACTAAGGTGCGAATTCGATTGTTGAATTCGCAAACAGCGGATTCCCATAGAAAATAAATGTCAATTTCCCCATTGTAAAGTTGCGACAATTTTTTAATGTTAAGATTGTGACAATTTTCCCATAATAAAGTCGCAACTGCCACAATATTCTCATTATAAAGACGCGACTGCAACAGTAGCAGCCTATTGCGACTTTCTTTATCTGGCGAATTCGCACCCTATACGCAACAATTCGGACTTTAGTGAATAACCCCCTATAAAGGGAACTGTATTTGGTACATTCTTTTGGATGTTTAAGAGATTATTTTACTAGAGTCGTTTTTTTTTCTTTAAAAATACTTGTAAACAAGTAATAAGTGTACTGAGATTTAATTATTTGCTTCATCAACCAAACCATATTTTTCCATGCCAAAAGCAAATGAATATTCTGTCTGTTCCATAGAAAAATAGAGTTAACAATCTACAATTACTTATTAAAGATTTCTCTAGGGAACAGACAACATAGTTGGCTACATCAGAGGAAAATGTTAGGCTTACTGACAGCAGGAGTAACACATTCTACTGAAGCATATTTATCATACGCAATAAAGGTAAAGTAGCAATAATTACAATTTTGCCACGGTACATCAACTTCACTGCCATTTTCACTTTGCAAACGTGTGGAAGCTCATCAAAGTCCAAAGGAAAGTGAATTTAAAAAACAAATAAAATTTGCAGACATTCCAGATTCAGCAACTTGACTTAATATGATGCAGTGAAATTATTCCTTATGTTTTACACATCTGTGGGTGCAAATCTACACACAGCAATGATGATAGATAGGGCATTTGCTACCAACCAAAACTAAATACATATTCTTAGGAATCCTGCAGAGAATTAAACTGCAGAATATGGGATACAAAAAGTCAAAACCCACATTTCCATTTAGGTGGGAGTATCAGCCCTAAAGTATTAGGGTGAAGGTCCTTCCCAGAACTTTGCCCTGGTTATTTGCATAATCACTAATTAGGGCGAGATTTAATAAACTCGGAAAAATCTCAATTTGGCTTTTCTGAGTTTATCCCGAGAACATCTCAGCTGTTTGTAAAAATCCCTAGATATTCTCAATCGATATTTACCAACTGAAACTTTTCGATCTGAGACTTTTGATGGAAAGGTAAGCATACTTTCCATTAGTAGTATGTCTATCCTTTACATCGAAAAACTCAATCAAACGTTTCTGTCAGTAAATATGGATCGAAAAAAAAATCTTGCGATATTTACCGCAAGAGACGCTTCCGAGATCTCGCGGGAATAAACTCGGAAAAGCGAAATCGGACTTTTCCGAATGTATTAAATTGTTCCCTCACACTCTTTTTAAAGCAAAATGCAGTTGATAAGATTGCAGTACACTGAGTATGAGCAGGTCCTGTAGGTGATACTGAACCTACCTTATTTCTATTGCATCACTTGTATCATCTGAGCAACTAAATTAAATAAGACGCAAAGACAGCAATGTAGTTTCCTGTGCCGACTACTGTTTTTACTAACTTGACTGTATGAAAAAAGCAAAAAATGTACTTGTTGCCATTTTAACAGGAAAAAATGCAGTAAAAAGTCGTCATCAACTTCCCCAAAAAAAAACCCCATTTGCCTTTTTCTATCTGATAGTTGCATTCAAATTGGACTTGTTGGGGCACTTTATGTTCATCTGGTGTTACTAGACCTTTAATTTACATTAAAGTCCTAATGCTTGTATTGTGTCACCTATTTCAGTCTGCTAAAAAAACCACATGTATTGTCTTGTGTCATGTAAGATGTTGCTGATTCATTTAAGGAGCCATTTTTGACTTTTTATACATCAGAGACATGAATACACACTCACTTTTTACGTGAACATAAGATAATGAGGCAAAATACACTGAACCTGTCCATACATTGAGGAATTAATCAGATGGCAACTTTAAAAACTGCTTTTTTCAACACAAAAAAAGAAACAAAGTCCACTAATATTAAAATCAAAACAAAGAAACCCCTTATAATTTATTCATCCCAGGTTTAACTCTGAAGTCACATAGACAAAACCATTCCCCCTTTTTGTTAAAGTATCACTCTTGGGTTGCTTTCCAAGTGTTCAGACACAGCTTTAACTCCAGTCACAGTCTTCTACATCAGAAAATTAGCCACGTCCTCTACTAATTGAAAAATCCACAGCTAAGAAAGCCTACTAAAAAACAGCAAAGGATAACATGTGAATGCTAGGAAATAAAACACAATGTTTAAAATGAAACACAAAATTAGTCCCATACTGTGGTAAAAACAGGACCCAAGACAAAAGCTGTTCTGAAGCTACTCTCCCCATAGTGTGAGCTTGTTTGTATGGGGCCGAATCAGACAAGCAACCACCACTGATTAAGGATGCAGCAGGGCTATGAAAATAGAAGGGCTATTAATGGGGGCAGCTTGTGTCCAGTAAAACTGCCTTTCCTGCCTCTGCTATATGTACAAAATTAGGCTTAAAACCAGTTGCTACTGATCACGTAGGCAGAAAAATAACCCTCGTCTATGACCTCTTTTTCAAGATGAATTTTCAAAAATATCCATCTGTCAGCCAATTAAAATATAAAAAGTTCTTTCTCCTGGTCTTTATCATAATATAACGGACAATATCAATACCACTGTGATGGAAAACCCTCACACATTTACATTAGATTTACACATATTTGGTAACTTACCTAATTAGTTAAAACGGTTTTTATATTTATTGGCAATCTTATTCATTTAAAGAGGAACTAAAGTCCCCTAATATATCACATTTATTTCGCCTATTTTCTAGCAACATAATAAAACCACAATATTACCCTTCCAACTTAATGACTTTTTATTCACTAAAGTCCGATTTGTTGCGTATAGGTGTGAATTCGCCAGATAAGGACAGTCGCAATAGGCTGCTACTGTCGCAGTCGCGTCTTTATAATAAGAATATTGTCACAGTCGCGACTTTATTATGGGAAAATTGTCAGTCGGGCAGTTCTATAAGACAGTGCTATAACCCAAAGGTACTGATTTGCTGCTTCATAATATAGTGTTTTATGCTGGCAGATCCTGTAATTTCGCCATATCAATTTTGGTTAGGGGACCTCAGTAGTTCTTTAATAATTTCCAGTTTTTTGAGAATCTTATTTTATCTTTTTTACTCTATTACTACTGTGTGTAAGTAGCAGTTATACCTAGCATACAACAATGTTACCATCATGTACTTAATAAAGGGTTTTACTAATAATCATACATTTATAGAAAGGCACTAATGCTAAATTACAAATCACATTCATCTGGCTAATACAAGTATAACATTTTGACTTTCCTTTTAAACAGCAAATGTTTAAATGTATCCAATTAGTCCCAAACTGTAACAGCTTACATCAAGATATCTGCAATGTCAGCAGCCCAGCAGGCAAGTAACATAAAACTTTCTAAACTGACATTGGTCAATCTCATTCCTTAATAAAGTGGTAATGGGGGAAAATGACACTCTATACTACGTAATCTGTGCCATGGATTAAACTCCTAAATATTATCTGAGAGTACCCTATAAATATAACATCTCAGCCACCAAAGTTATGCATCCCACAAAGCCCTCACCTATACCTTCTCTCTCTCTGCATCAAACCACAAATTGAAGGCAAGATGTGGAATCACTGACATCATTAAAAAGGCAGTTTAAAGAAAAATATTCAGCTAAAATAGAGAATAGAATATGTATAAATAAAAGAGTTGTACTGGGTAACTTGATACATGATATTAAAAAATACAAAAGCAGAAATAAAAAAAAACTGCCTGTATAATTTAAGATTTTCATATGCTGCCAAAAATATGAATTTATAAATCATACGTAGTCATCTTTTCTGGATTCCTTAGAGACCACCTATGAGATTTGATTAAACGTAAATCTAAGATTTGACTTGTTGCATGTGCAGATCATGTGTGTAGCTGATGCAATTCATTATTTTCAAAAGTTAACCAAGGATTTCTTTTGTGAAAATACAAAAGACTGCGATCAAGTCAAGCAATGCATCAAGCAATAGCACGTCAGCTTTGTAAATAAAAAAGCAACCATCTTCACAAGAACAACAGCCCAGAATAGGGTGTTTCACACTACCATTTTATACCCAATAGCAAATATTTAAATTCACATTAGTCACATACATAAGTCATAGCATGTGAATCAAGCAATTGTAACGCAATTCATTATACAATTATTAGAATGCGAGTGGACTGTGATCGTTAAGCTGCCTGGATCTTGTGGAGTTAGTAACTGTATCTGTATATTGACTGAAATTACTGATCTGGGGGCAATACAATACTGGAGTGCTACTTCCAAAAAGAAAAGTGTCCTTCCTAGGCAGAACAGCACACTCTTGGTACTCAGTGGTTTCCCTGGATATTAGATTTACCTTAAGTGACATGCACTCAGTGTCATGCATGGTTTACTTTCTTTCAAAATCATATAAAGTCAAGGCATGTATTTATTCATTAAATGTTCCCAACTGAAAGGTAAAATATTAACTTGGTTGCAAAACTAACTAATCAATAAATGAGATAATAGATTTCCCAGAGTCCACAAGCTATCTTTGAAATGGGACAATGGAAACAAAGAGACACTATGGATATATACTGTACATATCTATCTCTGTCTATCTATCTGTCTGTCTATCTGTCTGACTGTATGTCTCTGTGTAGTAGGATAGAGTTTTAAGCTAGGTTCACACGAGCGTATTATGCTCAGCGCATAATATGCTAATGTGAAAAAAAAAAAAATGCCAAGTGTATTTTTCTTTTGGACTTACCAGCGACAGTGTGAATGCTCCCTCACATCATACATTGGCGTATCCGGAACTAGGCAAGTACCATCGGCTTGCATTGAGCCATATTTTTTTTTTCACACTAGTGTATTATGTGCTGAGCACCATATGCTCGTGTGAACCTAGCCTTAATCCACAGATGCAAAAAAAATGAGTATTGGTGATACATTTTTTACTGGACTAAGTCAGTTTAGAGATAGACGAGCTTTCCAGAGGTCTCTCCTCCCACTCTCAAGTTTCAATACTAAATTTAGGAATAGAACGGAGTTATAAAGCCATAAAAATAGGAAAAACAACATCACAAACAAACTATTGGAGCACAAAGCAATCAGGTGTCACAAATAATCCTAGCAGGATAATAAAAAGAGCATTTTTAAAAAAACATCAAATTTTAGGTTGATAATACCATAAAACCCCTTTAACAATACAGATGGAGAGCGTATAACAAATGTAAGAAAGAAAAAAATCAAAGCTCTCTATAGTAAGTGTAATTCACATTTAGGAACTTCTGTTGAGTTTTATATCCACTTCAAGGGGAAGTTTGGGATCCTAAAATAATATGTTTACAAGATTTAAGTTTAACTGCATGGATTTCTAAATTAAACAGATTTTTAAAAACTACCTTTGCAGAAACTAGCTGTGCTGTTCTTACTCTTCACTACTTCGGTAGCCTGGAGTCACCCGTTCACACTTGTCTGGACCGATCAGGAACATGCCCCATTAATTAGTCAGAAATTTGAGTACTTTAGTATTATGTGATAATTTATTTGGAATAACAGTTCATAGTATAGGACAAGCTTTTCAGAGATATTCCCTCTTCCTCAGGTCAAAACAGTAAACTGTTAGTCCAAATAAAGTATAATATAACACAGGGGTGGGCAATTAATTTCCCCATGTGGCCACATGAGATTGGTTTTATAGGGCCAGAGTACATGCACCTGACGCCTAGGGCAATTGGCCAGGCTCTCCCATTTTCGCAGGAAACCCCCTTTGACTGTCACTTCCAGAGCATTATGCGTCCTAGTCGGGAACTCAAATATGTGCGTGGCCTGTCCTGTGTGTAGTTTGCTCTTGCCGGCTTATAAGAATCGGGGCCCAAACACTGCATCCACTGCCGCTGTTTTCTTTGGGCATCAGAGGATCTCACGCAGGCCAGTCAGATATAGTTAGAGGGCCGGATAATGCCCAGGTCTGATATAATACTACAATACTCATCTTTCTTACTATTCAACCAGACTATACAGCTAAAAACATTTTTTATGGTAATTTTTTCATGACTAGTGTTAGCTAGTCATGACACTAGCTGATGAGACCAGAGCAGAAGCAGTGGAGAAGCACAGCTACCGTTGTTTCTTATATCTTTAATTTCATTTGTATAGATTATAAATATGTGTGGTAGAACATAAATGTTCTAAAAAAAAAATTTTTGGAACCCTACCTTCCCCCTTTAAAAATATCACAAGTAAAAGTGACCACTACATGTGTATCAGAGAGATTAGAGTATGGCTCAGGTTAAACAAGCCAATCGTTCATGCAAAGGACCAGCAACTCCAATGACATGTCAGTAAATAACACCGAGCATTTTAAATAAAGTTTTCTTTTAAACCAAAGTCCTAATTAAATTGAGTTTTTTTTCTTATCAACTTGGCCATTGCAAACACGTTATTTTCCAACAATATTGTAAAGTGAAACATATTTTTCAATAAAATTTTTTTTTTTTTTTTTTTAGAAATAATGCAGATTTGAGTATTCTGCATGTATACATGGTATTTACATAGTAAATGGAGCATTCTCTTTCACCAGGGACATATGAAAAATACACGGAAGTGAGCATAATTAATTGGACTCTAATTGCAAGTACTCTTTGTTAAAGGGTTCATCAAATCCATTTAATATCAGGAAAAAAAAAGCTCATGAGTCAGTTTAAGAAAATTCAGATGATTTAAAAGAAAAAAAGAAACACTTTTAATTGATATAGACATTGCTTGCATTGTAAGATAAAGCTTTATTTGCCATTTGTGGAATTCCACGTCAAACTAACATAGCTTCAGATTCCAATAAAAAACAACTAGTAATTTCAGTCAATATACAGTTATGAGTTTCCCCTTTAATACTTGATGACCACACAAAGGTCAAATTTAGGGGAATTTTACATTTCAAAACAAATGAGTTCAACTCAACTGATGAAGGATAGGTAGAAACCACCATAGTACAAACAAGCAAATATTTTAAATCTGTCCATTCGAGTGGCCATCATAAAGAGGAATTTGTTTTAAAAAACATTTTTTTTCTGGATGAAAGCCAAAAAAATAATGTTTCTATAAATGAAATATTTCTACATAAATTAGCTACTTGCTTTAGTAAGTCATCAAAAGGACACATCCCATAAACAGCAGTCTATTGGTTTACCAGAAGAAACTGTGCATTATTCTACAAGGAAATTACATAGAGTATGATTGGCATCCTGTAAAAATAAAATATATATGTAGTTTACCTGCAGCAAGTACACCAGTCACACCTCTTCTTTCACTGCGTGCTTGCTCTGATCCTTTCTTTAATGATTCACTTGAGGTTTGCCTGTGTCTAGTTCAATGAACTGGCCAAACACAGAAGGGGCTGTTGTGGTTAATGTTAAGCTCAAACTTTTAGGGAAATTGAGATCCAGTTAAAAAATGAGACCTTAACTACTAGGACAAAGGGCTAATTTCCCAGATACATTGACCTTTTCTTCCTGTAGTGGAATTTTTGCAGTAGTAAATCAAAGACATAATATTGGGGATTATTCACTAAGGTGTGAATTCGACTGCTGAATTCTCAAACAGCAGATTCCCATAGCAAATCCGTGACAATTTCCCCATTGTAAAGTCATGACAATTTTCAATGTTAAGATTGCGACAATTTTCCCATAATAAAGTCACGACTGTGATAATATTTTCATTATAAAGACGTGACTGCGACAGTAGCAGCTTATTACGACTGTCTTTATCTGTCGAATTCGCACCTATAGGAAACAATTAGGACTTTAGTGAATAATCCCTATAGCCTTTAATGTCAGAGGGGCTTATTCATGAAAGTCTGAGTTAGATGTGTATTCAGCAAACTCTGCAATGTGGCAAATTAGTGATTGATATGGATGCCAACAGCAGCAGTGGACAAAGCTCTTTGCAATACTTTGCATGCATGTGCCTATTCCTCAAGCACTGGAGTCTGTTGTAGTAGAGAATGTGTGGAAAATTCAGGCTCCTTCTGTCTGAAATACTATGCCACACAACACAAGAGACAGCCATTGATTCTTTGCTACGGGAATCTTCTGTTAAAGTCAACTACATACGTATGTCTGTGTATTCAAAACTGTTCTCCATCAGTATACTATATAAGAGGTATAAGGTAAGGTACATATACATATCTATCTATATATATATAAATCACGCCTGTGGATCAAGTCAGTGGTGCAGATCCCACACTGATCAGCTAAAGAGGAAGTAGGTGAGAGGGGAGGGGCTTATGTAAGAATGTGTCTGTAAATAAGCAGTTCTCAACCTAATTGAGACTGCAACCCCCCCGTGTTGACGTCACGCAATGACGTCCGAGTCCGACATCATTGCGTCGCATGATAACGTTCGGGTGAAACATCATCATGTATGCGTGTTATGTGATGATGTCTGGGCCTGATGTCACCATGCAGGAACCCTTATATAAAGGGACCTGCGCTCAATACCGGCTTCACAGCAAGGTCGCGACCCCTGTGAGAGAATTGTTTGACCCCCAAAGGGATCACGACTCACAGGTTGAGAACCACTGCTGTAAATGAAAAGTTTCTAAAAATTAGTGAACTGTTCCTTTAAGAGTATGTTTACGTGAATGTATTGTAACACATCACAGCATTTTAGAGCAGCAAATTTTTGTTTTTATTGTTCTGGTCTATAAATGAATACATAGTAAGGGATGAACACAAATTCTTGAACACAAATATTTACATGAAACATACAACTGATACAACAAGAAGGACATACGCAAAACGCTTAATATGTTGGATTTTATTACATGTGATTGGGACAAACAATTAACAACTACTATATGTACAGAGAAGGATATGCCTACAGTAGTAACCCACAGCCATTTGCTATCCTCCAGCTGCAATTCATTCTACTTACAGTACATGTAACGTTTGCTCTCTTATCTGTCTGTTTGTATTGGTACTCTATGTCATATATGTATGTTTGTTTGACCGACTGCAGTGCAGTGCTACAAAAATGCTTTGTACTTTATAAATAAAATAAAAATCTCTATGAGTGATGCATATTTACTAAAACCCACAAATCTACAGGACACAGAAAAGTTGGTTACTGCTTTCATTAGTGTACATTAAATAGAGGCTGCTGGACACATGCAATAGACCCTATGTAAGGGGAAGACTATAAATAATTGAAGAATACAAAGAATAAGCAGAGAAAACTCTTTCATTAACTGGGTTTGAATAGAAGAAGTATTTCACACACTGTAAAATTAGAAGGTGGTGCAGATTTAGGGGTTATACACACAGGTGTTTCATGTAGCATTTAGCTGCAGTGAGTTGCCATGCATTCAGACAAGTATTACTAGATCTATGTAAAAGACTTACTTAGGTTCCTGTGTTATATCATGGCTATAAAAAAAACAATGTGTAATGTTTACCATGTGTTTCAGTTGTCCCTGCAGCAAATGAAGGACTGCATGTTCTCTTACTAGTTTTGAATGAATTATTTGCAGGATAGTTTCTGACATATCCATCACTAGGTAGACATGTTGAAAGGAGAAGCTTTGGACCCTGTTTCGTAGTGCACTGAAGCTAGGCTTGGAGTGATTGTGAAGCAAGGCCTTCTTAGTCAGTGCTCTAGAATGTGAGGCTATTGCTGACCAAGTTCAGGATAGAATTGAACATGTTGGCATTGCCTTTCATGTATTTTTTTAATGGAATAATAAACTTGCATTTTCACTACTTTTCTCATTTTGGATTTCCGTGGCTTTGGGACAAGTTTTCTCCAGAAAACCTGGCAGATTTATAATGTGAGTAATACCGTATTAATTCTTATTTTATTGTCAAGCCACCATGTTCTTTTGTGCTTATTCTTTATCGCAAGTTCAGGATAGAGCATCATTCTAGGTGATTACAGTTACATCAGTCTGATGCATGTGCTGTATATACAGAAGGTGCTGGGATGGTTTTGTCATTTAATATTTATGATGGGATTCATTTTGCAGCATTCCAACACACGAGTTAAGTTACTCAAGATGAAGCTTGCAATTTACTGTCGACTATTAGGATATATTCATGCATTGTGTTAAAATGAAAAAAATAAGCTGTAAAGAATGTAACAATATCTATCCTGCTGCATCTGTACACATATTATTCATTACTGAAAGTACAAGATGTTGTTGATGTTCTTGGAAGACCACTTATTTTGTCTGGTTAATTATGAGTTAGTGGGGCTTGTCTTGTACTGTTCACCCACCTCATGGGGTTATTCACTAAGGTGCAAATTCGACTGTCGAATTCTCAAACAGCGGATTCCCATAGCAACTCCGCGACAATTTCCTCATTGTAAAGTCGCGATAATTTTTTTAAGTTACTATTGCAACAATTTTCCCATAAAAAAAGTCGCAACTGTGACAATATTATCATTATAAAGACGCGACTGCGACAGTAGCAGCCTATTGCAACTGTCTTTATCTGGTGAATTCACATCTACATGCAACAGTTTGGACTTTAGTGAATAAACCCCTTAATCAAGGGCCTTTACCTAGTTGATGACGCATGATCTAAACTTCTACCCTGAACACTGTGGGATTAAATGAGGTCCCCTGACTTAAGATAACAGATATATGGTGAATATTGTTGCGTCATTTTTTAGGAAGTTGTTGTTTTCAAATATGTATTTAAAGCAAACAAAAAAAAAACTTCTTTACTTTCCGTTTCAGGAATGTATCAAAGCTCATAAATAAGAACTTTGCTGACAATTGTGAACTGTCAGATGTTTATATATACACAAACCGCCAAATAAACTTGGACTCATTTTTAATTTTTCTATTATGACAATGTTGTGAGTTTACTTTACTGCGCACTAACACATTGATCACAAATATGATCCTGCTTTATGACAAGGTTAAAGGGTATTAAATTGTTTTAATTGTGATTCTAATGGTAAGTGTAACATTGTAGGGAATGATTCTATTTTCATCATACATTATATGATATGAGTTCATCTTTAATCCAGACAGCAATGCTATACTGTATATACAGAATGCACTGCTTTCGCTAAGGCTTGCTAGCTCTAGACAATAGGTCTCCACATTAGCATTCATTGCTTACATTGTGTATCACTAGCACACAATACATTTGATTTGTTAACTGACCTAGTAGTCTTTTTCTGACTGGTTGCAATTCCACTGGGAATAGACTGAGTTGCATATCTGGCTGTCAGACTGCATGAGAAGAAACAGAAAGATTAAATGGAAGCATGAAATGTGACATGCATTTAAACACAGGGATTATGAAGAACGGGACATGGATTTGAGAAGAAGTGCTAGCATGAATCAATGCATATGATACATTTAATGAACAATACAATACAATGAACATATACAATTTAAATTGTACAATCAAATTGAGGCATCATTTTTTTTTTGGATCAATAAAATATTTGTTAACTCAGTTGATCTCTTAGAAAATACTAATTTATGTAACACATTCATTTCATATTTAAACCAACGAACAGAGAACTGCAATGCTTAAAGCATGATTTAGTAGCTATTGCAGGTGCCACTTGCATTAAACCATGTTTTAATGTATGTGTTTTGGCAATTATTTCCAATTTCATTCACATAAAGACTGGAGAAAAAAAAATCTAACTAAATGTAATCCCCCGGCTTGTACACAAGCTTCATACAGAAAGGCCAGCCAAGTCACCAACTGATTAATGATATTTGCTGGATTTTTTCAGTTGAGTCTCATGCATTGCCAGAAAGAACAATGTGATTGACTTCTCCAACCTGGCCCTCCAGCTGTTACTAAACAACAACTTCAAACATCCCCTCTGTCTCTGAAGGCTGTTGGAGGTTAATTAATTCTGGATTTCCGTAACAGCTGGAGGGAACGAGGTTGGACAAGCCTGCACCATGAATTCCCAATCCGCACTACTTGCTACACGCAGGATTCTACCATTTGCTTCAAGTTCGGATATGCCAATTACAATGAAATATCAGTTGTGACTTTCTGTGGGTTTTTCTGTCCATTTGCTCTAAGCTACGAGAAATGCTTGCTTCTTTTACAGTGTTTATACTTGAGGGTTTCTAGTTTGGATTAGCAGTGCATTTCCTTGTATACAGCAGTTTTAATCTTTTTACACTGGTATTCCAATATAAATTACTTATTCATTTGGTAATGGTTGGTCAAGGTAATTTTTATGCAAATATTTCAGAACAATAGAGCTGTTTGTATTTTATAATGGGAAGGGCAGACAATTAACATTTACCTGGGATGGATTTGGCTGTTGAATACACTATACAGACTAGCACCTTGGACAGCAGATCATGAACATGATATCCATGTTCCATTCAAACTATACTGTACACAGTGGAGAAAAAAAGTATTTAGTCAGTCACCAATAGTGCAAGTTCCACCACTTAAAAAGATGAGAGGCATCTGTAATTTACATCATAGGTAGACCTCAATTATGAGAGACAAAGGGCGAAATTTACTAAGGGCGGATTTAGTCCACCCGAAGTTAATTCCTGCCCGCACGTGCGGTATTTTTACCGCACGTGCAGTATTCTGATCGATTTGCGATCGCACGATCGTAATTCTGATCGATTTGCGATCACACGATCGGAATTGCGCTCGATTTGCGATCGCACGATC
>WMED01012796.1:0-14677 GCA_019650415.1 Pipa parva
AGAGATCAGGGGCCCACCAGAAAACAAGAGATCAGGGGCCCACCAGGAAACAAGAGATCACATATTCTTTAAAATATTATGCAAAAGTAGTAATTGGAGCATTAAATATGTCAGTTCTGGCCCCATTTCCCTTTTTTACAAAACATAAGGAAAATAAAGGGGCCAATCATTCACAGAGGTGTAGTAACCTATAGCAAACAATCAGACTTTGTCTTTTGGAATTTTAGTTAATTTTTGATTGGTTGCTGTTTACTTGTTTTTATTGCATTACCAAGATCATACTTCATGTGGCTTCTGGTCTGCTGAGATCCAAAGGCCTTCCTTGATTACTTTATTGCTGGTGTCCTCACTAACCAGCTTAGATGCCTAAGCTCTATGGCCAAACACATGGCTGGAATTACTGGAGACACTTTCCTTCCACTATTCCTTGATGTGACAAAGGATTGCCATAATGTCATTCGTAAACTGTTATTTTCTACCAGTTATCTGGACGCACGTCAGCAGTAAAACACTGCATCCACTTCATAGTTAACAAGACAAAACAACCTAAGCTGGAGGTTGGGTAACTGTCTATATAACAGAGCCAGACACAACAAATAGTCTCAACATTTATATATTTCTAACTACAATCGAGGGAACACAGATCTGGAAAAGTGAAATATTACACTAGAAGGGGGAATTACCCAGGTTTCCTTCTTGTGTTCTTCCTGCTCCTCTAATCTTCTCAAGGTGGTCTTTTTTTTTCATTATTTGACTTTCCATCTTATCTCTCAAAAGTAATATTCAAAATCCTCATCCAGGTACATTAATGCTATCTATGTGGGTCACTCACATGATCAGGGGGTCACACAATAATAATGTTTGTATTTGTACACACAGGCTTCCAGGTACTTTACTGTAGGAATCTCTGAATGTTGTAGGTATGCCAGGTGACAACTGATATAATTACTTAATCACGTTCACTTCCGAATATTGAAAAAAAGGTAGAGAATCATTTCTAGTCAGGAGATAGGAAGAGGCTTTTACTCCTGGATAAGAAGATAAACGTTCTTTCAGGCATTAAATTTTGCTTTAGTTGTCCTCAATTGTCTTGGAAACTCATGACAACCTAAAAGACATGAATCACAGCTATGGAACGTGCTGATTCAGACTGCATCTGCAGTGTGTTGTTTTATTCTTTTATAACGTCAATACAACCGTTTGTCTTTTTCTTCTTTGTAGATTTCATTATCAGTGTTGCCTCTTGGCTGTTAATCTCTACATATATAGTTTTTTGTGACACTTAATGTTACTGTGCTTCCCACAGTTAAACAATGTATTTTTCTTCTCATACCAAACAAATATTGCTTCTAGTTTGATCTGTTTTTGAATCAGTGACATGAACTCTGTCAGATTGAAAGCAAGGTTGTCTTGGTTCTAGGCAAAGGTGGAACAATACAACAATGGGCGATGGTGCAGCATCTACACTAGGCTCCCATTTCCCCAGGCCTGGTGTATGATTGGCAACTGGGTCTCCATTAGCCCTGCCCCCTGTCATAGTTCCACCCTCTATCGTCTCCCACCTAGACCAAATTGTGGACACTTACCAAGATCTAGAGGGTTCATGGAGAAGAGGAACTTGGAGTGCAGACTGCGGGGTAAAGTGGTCATGTCATTTGGGATCCCTGGGGGATCAAGTTTATTCACAATTTCAACTGAATGTAAGATATTGTTTGCTAGAAGAATAACAGTAGGAAAATGACAAATGCAATTAAAATAATTATAAAACCCTCCCATTAATGTAGCAGTCACTACAGCAGCTAATAAACATGGAGATGGTTTGGAGGTACTCACAGTATTTCTTTAAATGATTACAAGAAAGAACGATTGCTTTTGTGGTGCACCCTAAACTTATGTAGAATGTTTCCTATGAGGCCATAATGTCTGTAAATTAGTGTTACACAGAGATATTCAGTGTAAAGGTCCTATCCTGTTTAGAGATGTCTATTTCCTGACAAGTGAACATTCCTTGCTTACTCTATTGAGGGTGGATTGGGAGGAACCAGTGTATGACTTTCTAATATTTGCAATAGATAGTTATAAATTGGTGGTGTGCTGACTCATGGAGTGCTGTTGCTGGGCAACAGGTTGGGATCTGTTTTTCATATGTTACCTTACATATAGAGACATTTAAAATGTAGTCAGCAAAGAAGCATGGTGCCTAAGGTTCTGCATTGCTGGTTGGGTTGTGCTGTCCTTTATGGTTGAACCCCTGCTCTTCTGAGGTCCTATGTGCTTCAGATCTACTGCTCCTGCTCTGTTGTGTAGTTTGTGCTGTTCCTGCTCTGAGTTTGAAGTTCTGATTAAGGAAGAATTAAACATTCCTCCAGTGTTCCAGTGTGTTACATTTCTCCTGTTCCGGCTCTCCAGTGTTCCAGTGTGTTACATTTCTCCTGTTCCAGCTCTCTAGTGTTCCAGTGTGTTACATTTCCACTGTTCCGGCTCTCCGGTGTTCCAGTGTGTTACATTTCTCCTGTTCCGGCTCTGCTGTGTTCCAGTGTGTTACATTTCTCCTGTTCCGGCTCTCCAGTGTTCCATTGTGTTACATTTCTCCTGTTCCAGCTCTCCAGTGTTCCAGTGTGTTACATTTCTCCTGTTCCAGCTCTCTAGTGTTCCAGTATGTTACATTTCCACTGTTCCGGCTCTCCGGTGTTCCAGTGTGTTACATTTGTGCTGTCCTGGCTCTCCAGTGTTCCAGTGTTTTCCATTTCTCCTTTTGCAACCAGTGTTCCAGTTTGTTTCATTTGCGATGTTCCCAATCTCTTATGTTCCAGTGTGCTGTAGTTCTAATGTTTCTGCCTTCTACTGTTCAGCATTTGTGTTTGTTACAGTTCCTCTGTTCCTGCACTACCATTTCTGTTTTTTTAAAACCATGTGCTCTAGGATGTTTTTGGAGATCTCACTCTATTCACTCTATTCCTTCCCATCCCACCTGCTGTCTATTTTACCTCCCTTGTCTGCTTTTTAATAAAGTCCCCATTTCCCAATTTCATTTAAATCAGTCAGTTAAAAAAAATAAAAACACCAATTCTGCACCTCAGAAAATTCCCGAGCACATGGGAAGAGAATATACATTTTCTAAGTTTGACAGATGCTTGACGCAACCTTCCAGGGGTCATTAATCAACTAACATGACGTTGTACAAGTGCCGAATAGCTGTATTTGATGACATCTTTGCATTTATAAAGCAATCTTTATTCATTTCTCAGCTTCTGCCAGATGAGCCTGCAATGTATTGCCTTGTTACCTCTCTGTAATGATGGGTTAATTAAAACCTGAAATATAAGATAAAAGAAAAAAAAAGACTCAGATGATGTTAGTGTTTGATGTTAGCTTGCTTTGCTAGCTGTGTCTATAGACATTTATGGCTCCCTGCTGAAGAAGCCAAATTGTGTGGGCTCCGTGGCATTCAGTAATGTAGTTACAGGGGGTACTGATATGGGGGCCCATCAGTTTGGCAAACTTGGGAAGACCAGCTAGATAGCCAAGTAGGTTTGTGAGTAGTGAGAAATGAATATTGTGTATTACTGGTTACTGACCAGTGTAAGCGGATAGTTTGTAATTATGGTCTGTATAAACATGTTTGGGGTTCCCCATGATTTTTGATGGAAGCCCTGTGCAGTACTGACCTTCTTTTACTATAAATTCTTGGCAATTATTGCACTGCATCTGCAGTGTCTGTTACACAAGTTGGTTGACTTTCTGAATTTGTTAAGATGCAATTGTCTACTGTTCACTTTTCCTCCAATGCTGTTAAAAGAGTTAATATCTCTATAAGAAAAAAACCAGAAACCCAGTTACTCCCCATTATCCCCCCTCCACCCCAGAATCCCACTGCAAAGTGGGCGTATGGACCCTGTAGGCCTCCTGTGTTTAATTCATCAGAACCCCCTACTTATTGCGCCATTACTTACGGTTGATCGGCTGTTGGTCATTTTTTAAATTGCATGAAATGATGAATTTAATGAACGGCACAATTCAAACAAAGTCTAATCTGTTTCACCTTTTACACACTCTACGCTTCTAGTTTAGTATAGTAATGGGGGAGGGGGGAATTACTTGAAAAGCAAATAAGTAAAAAGAGAACTTGAGACTTTAAAGGGGAACTATAGCGAGACTACCTCTTTGATATGCAATACTATACCTTAATGGGAAGCATTTCTCCCCAGTAGTTGTTTCATGTGACGCAGAATGAATGAGTAGGCAGCACTAATAAACTCCTGCACCAGGAAATGTGTGTGTGTGTGACATGTACTGGCCAGTTTTCCATGAAAAGGTTCCCTCCCCCTGACATTTTTGCCCTACTTACTACTTAGCACATGTGCACAAGTCAGCTTTCCCTCTGTAATCTCCTGCATTCCAACATAATTTATGCGGCCAAAAGGTCAGCACACTGCTTAACCAATAGCAGTCAGGTAGCTTTTTCTTCTCGTGTTGCCTGACTTGCAAAACAGAAAGAGGAGGGGGAGGAGAATCCCAAGAAAACTAATTAAGGGAAACAAACGCTAACTACTACCTCTTCCCTAAACAATTTTTTTTAACTATTTGTGTCAGCAATTGGCTTAGTATAAAGGAGTTTTAAGTGTATGTGTGCAGTTATATCAGCACTATAGTGCCCCTTTAATTAAACATGCCCCATTTGGGTTACATCGGTTCAGCAGACTGGTTTATGAACATGTTAAATCTAAATAGAAGACCCTTTTCTTTGTTTTTGATTTTTTTATTACTGTCATTTTAAATGCGCTTTAAAGGGAAAGTGTTCATTAATAATAATAAACTGAACACGGAAAAGCACTGTCTTTTACAGGAACCCAGTATAGGATTACCATTGTAGACATCACTTCTAACAATACAATTGAGAAACTCATTGCGTTGATACATTTGATAAGTACACATCATAAAAAACAAATAAGTTCTAAAAAGAATTAGATAAAGACACAATAAATCTCTTGTTAATGTCAAACGGTGTCACTTTTATGAAGATATAATAACTCTTCAGCTTGTTTTTTTTTTTGTTTTTTTTAATACTGACAAAAATGCCAATCCATTTATAAGTGAAAAGGATCTTCTCAGAGCGTGAAGCTTCTAGTTATCATATTGAGATGTTTAAAACAGACAGTCCTGATTTTGCCAAAATACTCCTTGCCTTCTTATAGACAGAGACTGGAAAATGTCAGTCATCTTGGTGCAATTAAATTCAGGATGAATCTCTCAAATAAAGCTACAATTAAAGCCAGATCGATGAAGACCTACCATGAACAATGCTTGATTGATTCTTTTCTGATCAAATGTTAAGCATTATTGTTGCAGGGTTGATCATACTGCCCGCTGCAGTGTCCACTTGCAGTCTGCAGTGCACATCTAAACTAATTTATTATAAGCCATGCACTATGGACCATTTAGAGGTTTTGGTGTTAGTTATAGTTATCGAGATGCCAGACTGACATTTTTAGTGGCGTGATAATCAGCAGTCTATAGAAAGAAGGAGACATGATTACTGTATATATTAGTAGTTGATCATGGTCCTATATTATAACACTCCCTTTAAAACGGTGATGATAAAATGCTTAATGCTGAGCAGTATGGAAACAAACACTGCACATCCGTTATTTCTAAACCACTCCTTGACAGGTGAATTTCTCATACATATATATATATATATACACAGTATATATACAGTACACAATATATATACAGTACATATACAGTACACAGTATATATACAGTATATATACAGTACACAGTATATATACAGTACATATACAGTACATATACAGTACACAGTATATATACAGTACATATACAGTACATATACAGTACACAGTATATATACAGTACATATACAGTACATAGTATATATACAGTACACAGTATATATACAGTACATATACAGTACACAGTATATATACAGTACATATACAGTACACAGTATATATACAGTACATATACAGTACACAGTATATATACAGTACATATACAGTACACAGTATATATACAGTACACAGTATATATACAGTATATATACAGTACATATACAGTACACAGTATATATACAGTACACAGTATATATACAGTACACAGTATATATACAGTATATATACAGTACATATACAGTACACAGTATATATACAGTATATATACAGTACACAGTATATATACAGTACACAGTATATATACAGTACACAGTATATATACAGTACACAGTATATATACCTACATATAAAACTGCAGGTGACTGAAAACCCGGTGCTTGGCTGTTCTTACATTTTCTTATTTTAATGTAAATCTTGGCGTGTTAATAATGAATTTCCTCTAATCTGAAACGTCTTTTCCCTTTAAAACCTCGATGCAGCTGAATTGACTGGAGAATCACATTCGGGAAATTGCGAATACCATAACAATCATTAGAAAAAAAACAGTAAAAGCTATTTGTGTAAATCATTCCTTCAATATTGCCTTGTCAAGAGCATTTTCCTGAGATAATTTGCAATTGGCTTAAATTTTCTCATTTTATTTATATATATTCTTTGCCGTTTTTTGTTTAATACCTCTGGTGGTTAAAGGAAAACTATGACTCGTTTCTCCGATAGGTGATGTTTAATGCTGCAGTGCTACTTCCTGCTTGGAGTAACTTGCCGATTTCTTCTCCTGTTGACAAGCACTGTGATCCTCTTCACTTTTATGTTACTGTGTGATGTCTGGAAATAATGCACACTGATCAAGCGCAGAAGCAGAATTCTGATGAAAACTGCTTCTGCGCTTGCTCAATTTGTCAAAATCCAACAGGTACAAGGGTTGCCTCTACCCCCACACCACCTCCCCCTTTTGCACCTGGAACAAAATAATACGACTTATCACGATTCCCTCTGGGCCTGCAGAGGGGTCTTTTCACGCATTATACCCCTGTCCTTAACACAGAAAATGATCAATGTATCCACACCACAACACTACAGTTGGTTGGGAGACCTGATAGTATAGTAGAGATACTGTAATTAAACAGGATCTAGTAAGCATTTTCTTTTCCTGCTATTACCTCTAGAATTAATGTAATGCCACAATAATATTCTCTTTTTCCTAGGGCAGAGCTTTAATAACATTTTCTTTTTACAGTCGTTGTCACCTGCTCTGTGCTATAAACGCAAGTTGTTCAGTTTTTAGGCAAATTCTGTACTTGTTGCCCTGACAAATGAGTCCTTACTCGCCTTTTACATTAGTAGACTAAAGATAAAATCTATATACACATGTTAGAAAATAGGAATCCCTGTGGAATACTTTTTTCTAATATACTGCCCTCCAGCTAGCGTGCACATGCAAAAAGCACGTATCTTTTAAAGTACAGGGTGTTTCATTAAAGGACCAGTAAAATCATAATAATAAAGTTCATTTTGATTGACATGACAGTTATTTAAATACAGCGCTTATAAAAATTGCCTTCTGTTTACTGATAGCAGCCATGTTGTTAAACAGACCTCCCCCAGTGATACATATTCAGGAACTGCACCCAGAAGCCCAGGTAATTAGCTAACTATCTTAACTTTATAGGCGCAATTTAGAATTTTTTTAAAGCACAGATTCAATATACAGTAACTATAAGTGCATATGAGGCATTTTCATGTTATAATGTTACTGTTCTTTTAATGGGCATTTATGCTGTACGCTTGTGAAATGCTTAAACTCAAGTAAGATATTGATTTGTGCAGTAAAACCAATAACTAACAATTCCCCAGAATTCCATGCTGCTAAGGCACCACTAATGACTGAACGGTTTCTGGAGACTTCCCCACGCTTTGCTCTATGGCAACTCATTAGCCACAAGTGCTTGCGCTTCTTCGGTGGTAGAGGGGACAGAGTGCTTGCTCATTGACCTACCCAATGTTCCTGGAAAAAGATAAAAGAGAAAGAATCAATTTCTCCGCGGGAATACAGAGAACTGGGACTGATGTGGAGCCATACCTGGGGGAGAACATTAGTGACCATTAGCGCCAGCTTACCTACATTGGCCACTCTGTAGTCGAAGCTTATTTGTGGGAAATGCGCTGCAACGATTTTTCCAGTTAGTTGTGTAGTTTGCTGCATGTTCATATTCACAGCTTTAAGAAATGTCATCATGTGGCCTAAAAGGCAATTGTTGCAACAAATCTAAACAGGACTGAGCAACCTCAGCGCTAATCATTTCAGCAATGCATATGTTAGGGGGCTTATTTGTGAAAGTCCAAACAGTCGCATAATGGTCAAACTCGCATGTATTCGACATTTCCCCTATATTTGCGTATGCAGGGAACTCTATGATGTAGTGACCAGTTGTGGACTAATGGAGCACTTTGCATCACTTTGCAGGCACAGAAAATTCACTTCTTCCTCAAGCATCGGAGTCTGCCGAAGGAGTGAAATTGGCAAGATGTACTGTGTCCAGTCAGTTTTACATCCCTAGATCCAAGTGGTGAATTAGGGGGTTGTGGGCAGGGCTTCTACTGTTCAAATGACTTTGCTACACTACCCAATAAACCAGCAGTCCCCAACTTTTGCTGGATCAGGGACCAGTTCCCCTCACAGCAAAGGTTTGATGGACTGGGAGGGTTGGGGGCAGGGCCAGGCATGTTGCCAGCCATATGATAGTGATGCACTTCCTGTGTGTGCATCGCCACCATGCGGCTCAGTGCCAAGGAGGCAGTTGGGGTTGGGAACCCCTGCAATAATCCTCATGTGCTACTGTTCACTTCTTCATTTTGGGGAATAAGTAATCCCAACCATTCCAAACTGATACAAATTCTCTTCGAATTGTCACTGATGATTTAATCCCCTAAAAGTTGTAGTTCCCAGGAGCACTGCAAGTGAGTGTTAATTAAAGTTCACACACCAAATATTCTTTAAAGCAAAGTTTAAAGGGGATCTATAGTCAGATTACATCTTTACATATCCAATACTATACCTTAGTGAGAAGCGTTTCTCCCCAGTAGTTGTTTCATGTGACGCAGAATGATTGATTACAGAGCTCTACCACACTCCCACACCAGGAAATGTGTGTGTGACGTGTACCAGACAGTTTTCCATGAAAGGGTAACCTCCCCCGCACATTTTTGCCCTATTTACTACTTAACGCCTGTGCACAAGTTAGCTTTCCTCTGTAATGTAAACAAAGCATGGCTAATGAGGCCAAAAGGTCAGCACATTTTTTAACCAATAGCAGTCAGGCAGCTTTTTCTACTTGTGTTTAGCAGATATATCACACTCATTTCCTAGTGCGGGAGTTTATCAGTGCTCTGTTATAAATAATTTTGCTTCAGATGAAACATCCAATGGGTAGAAATGCTTCTCACTAAGGTATAGTACTTCATATTTAAAGATGTAATCTGACTATAGTTCTCCTTTAAAGGCACAGGCTGTCTGGCTGAGATAAATAACCATACTGCGACTGACATGGGGGAATACCCTGCAACCAGGGTGAAACAAAGAACAACAGAGGCTTAGGAATGACCCCTCCTGTGTCTATGGCACAGCTTCTAACTGCACATGTGCAGTCAGATGCTAAGCCTATCAATGTAGCTTACAAAGTAGACAGGCCTAAGCTGCTGCTTTCAGCAGTGCTAAAGTCCTTCATTTCAGTGTGAAACAAAGAGCAAATGGTAAGCCACTTAGCTTTGTAAATTTGCTTATTTAGTTAAGCACAGACTGGCTGGCATTTTGCTTGACCTCCAACCTGAGACTTTATCTCCCCTTTAAAAAATGTAACAACATTGCCCCTGCTACATGTGTACATAAATAGGCTTCACGTACGCAAGGCATTTAAAGGGTTTCATTCAGCTTATAGTCCGAATGACAGAAGGGTTAAAGTGATTTGTGCGCTACTGATTTATGTGTCCATCTCTCGGTAATCATAATTACATTCTGATCTCTCCACAGGCGACTTTTCAGATCAATCTTGACATGTTGAGACTGTGATGTCTTATCAGGGGAGACTTATTATGAAAGGAATTTCTCCCAAAGGAAAAAGGTTCATAAGGCAGTAGGGAAAATGTTGTCTTTTTTTAAATAATAGATATTTTTTTACTCCACTGGTAGCGAGAGACAGACCTGGGAAAGAAATCTTATCGTTTTGTTGATAACAGGAATAAGTCTTCTATAAAAGTGGTATGTTGGTATAATATCAATTTATTCCAAAGACGGGAGAAAAGGACTGTATAAAATGTTCCCTCCTGTAACTTTAAAAGGTAAAATAATCCCCCGAAACAAACTGATTTATGAAAACAAATGGAACAATTTGACACAGATATAGAAACGGTAGAGTGGAAATATATATATTTTTTTAAATTGTCATTAATTCACTTGAAATTAAATTACTCCGCTTTTCTCTTGCTTGCAACTGTTGCAATCGGAGTGATTTTTTTGGTTAATGAGGGTGGGGGCAGGGCTATGGGAAGGAAGTGCTTCCTTATATTGCATTGGGACACTTGTGCCTGCTGCTAAGCCTGCGCATTTGAAATTTTGATACTGCTAAGCAGTGTCTGTTCATAAATAAATTGTTTAGATTGTAAGCTCCATGGGGCAGGGGCCTCCATCCTTTTGTTTCAGTCACCGCATGGTACTTAGAATAATGTATTTTCATGATTATATGTTTGTAATTAACTTTACTTTTAGTATATTTAGCACTTTTCCCATGTCTGTACTGTATTTGTATCGCTGAATTGTACAGCGCTGGGTAACTCAGTGGCGCTTTATAAATAAAATTGCACATACAAAAAAAAAATAAAATCTTTATTAACTATCATACAGACAGCAGAATTAACAAAACAGGGCATGGTTTTGAATCCAGTAGATTTGATTGGTTGACTCTGCCCAGTTACTACGCACATTGTTTGGAGTGGAACATGGTACGTTGCTTAGTATTTATCTCCAGACAAGCACTTTTACAATCTATTGTTGTTATTTTTGTTCATTTGATTGTTTGTACTATTGTCTACATAATTTTTTTAGATTGTCATTACTCCCTTGCATATAAACCTTCAGCCAAGCATAGATTTTTATAACAAGTCAAGAAGAATTATTCAGGAGGAATTGTTATACAGGGCGGTACGCCTGGAACATGTTGTGTTACCTATAATTGTATAGATAGTCAACACAACCAATTTCACTACATCCCAGTGGTTCCTGTTTCTGTTCTGCATTGTGGATTGACATTGAAGGCCTGGATAGTACCTTTTTTTAAGGAGTCCGAGGGACCCAATAATAATAGGCTGCACAATCTGTGTTTCTACTTGATAAGTCACAGGACAGCAGTGTTAGCTTAATTTAAATGGGTATAGTAAATCTAAGGTTTATTGTCCCTTTAAATAACCAGTTTTAAAAAGTTGGAATAGTTCTGAAAGCCATAACTGAATCTTTTTAAAACATAATTAGAGTCCATTTAAAAAAAAAAAAAAAAGAAACGAAAGATTGTAACAACCGTGTGATATTTGCAATTTAAAACCCCTATTTTAAACTGATATTTCAAGTGCGTCTTGTCTGTCTCCCCAGCTGTTTCATTGATGAAAAAGTAACAAGAGTGGCCTGGCTGAATCGATCCAACATCCTGTACGCTGGGAAAGACAAGTGGTCCATTGATAGCCGCGTACAGCTGCTCACCAACACCAAGACGGAGTTCAGCATCATCATCACTCATGTAGATGTTGCTGATGAGGGACTTTATACCTGTTCCTTCCAAACCCAGGACAAGCCACACACCTCACAAGTCTATCTCATTGTACAGGGTAAGGCAATGATCCCATCATCATAACTCCATTCATACATCACAAAGCTGGTATTCCCAACACTTATTGATACCTCCAAAGCCTTAAAATGAACAGAAACCTGCTGGGGGAGCTTCTCTGCAGTGTACCTGATTACTGGGCTGGCAAGGCTATGTTGTATTATATATTATATGGAAAGGTTACTTAGCAGTAATCCCATGGGGGGATATTTATAAAGGTCATTTTGACCTCTTTGCTGATTTTCAGTTTAATTCATTCGCTGCATTTTTTAAAAATTATTTTTGATTCAATCGATTTATATAGGGTCGAGAAAAAGAACGATACCCATAAGTATCAATGTGTTAAAACCGTTACACTATTTACAGCCTCATTTAAAAAAGTGCGAATAGTAACGTAGCGCCCTGAATTCACATCTATCCTCCACTTCCCCATTTTCACTTATTGGGCAAACTCTGCAAAATACACAACCAATTTGAGCAAATGCGTTAGTCACACAGGTGATCAGGCTATTGACCCGCATGGGGGTTATTCACTAAGGTGCGAATTCGACTGTCGAATTCGCAAACAGCGGATTCCCATAGCAAATCTGCAAAAATGTCCTCATTGTAAAGTCACGACAATTTTTTAATATTAAGATTGCGACAATTTTCCCATAATAAAGTCACGACTGCAACAATATTCACATTATAAAGACGTGACTGCGACAGTTGCAGCCTATTACAACTGTCTTTATCTGGCGAATTATCACCTATACGCAACAATTCGGACATTAATGAATAACCCCCCACCAGATGCAGAGTGTGTTGAAGGTGTGAATATTTGACTTCACCATTTCAAAGTGGTGAATTGGGGGGTTGATGGTGAGCCCCCGATGTTGCATAAGGCGACTATTCATTCAAAAGTGATAATAGCGATTGTGACTAAATGACAACATGACCTAGGGACAAGGTGACATAGAAATAGAATACACACAGAATACAGTTAATGGGATATGGTGAGACTGACGTCACTGCCCTTCACTTGTCTAATTACCCTCACTCCGCATGACTTCTCATCCTACTTCTATCCACCTGACTGCCCCACTCTACACATCCGACAGCGTTCACCACTGTCCGCCAGTTCGACAAGTGTTTTCTCCACTTAGTCAATCCTGAAGGTGAATTTGCATCTATTTTGGCAATGCAAATCAAATAGTAGCGAAATGAATTTGACACGTGAATTTGCACTATAGTCAATAGTGTTTTTTTAATTTTGAATCCTGTTTTTGATATATATCAATATCACCGATAACTGTGACTAAGTTACAGGATCATCTCCATAGGGAAGAGAGGGTTTTTGCCACCCTAAAGGAGACGAACACTTTTGCAAAAATAATGGTCTTATTGAACATTATAAATATTGATATCAGCGTTAATTCACAGTTTACAGAAAAAGAGATCCTTCTATATAATATCATATCATTGGGCAATAATGATATATTCTATCAGATCCTACCATACAGAACCAAATAGTAAATGGTGGATTCAAACTGAAACTAAGTTAGTAAAACACACTGATATCCAACCATTGCTATGTGCTCCAGCTCACCTAATACTCCATCCAGTACTTTGCACGTCATTACCCCCTCAATTTTATCACGTCATATGATACTTGCCTGGTTTAACTGCAAAATAAATGTGTAAGGAACACATTTTCCAGCTCCAAATCCAAATCTAAAGGGCCACATCAACTTGCAGGATGTACTGTATTGCTACTTCGTTTTATTTATGATTTGAAGAAAGAATTGTGTTGAGTGTAAGATCTTGATTTTAATACACGTCAGTACACTCTAGATTGTAAGCTCCACGGGGCAGGGACTGAAGTGAATAATGAATCTCTGGAAAGCGCTGCGTCAGCACTATGTCAACGCTATATAAATTAATAAATACATACATACAATACACAGTGACATCTGGTTTGGAAATGTCACTGTTATATCAACATGTATTGGAATATAAACCACTTTTATTTTTAACCTTATATGAGTTTGGAGTTAATAAAACTCCGTTGAGGAATTTTCCTACAGCGCAACAGTTAAATGATCGAGGATTTGTGCGTTTCACTATCGAGGGTACAAACAATGCATTTTTTCGGAGCTGCCAATGATACATCTCTTTAGAGATGATATAAATCCACCCCTATTCTGTGCTGCAGTGACACGTGCAGCGTGGACATACTATGGGCCAATTGCAAGACAGTTTGTAATTCCGCCAGGATTATAATGGATATCATTGTGCGAATGTGAGGCCCCATCTGGATTCGTAGCAGAAATGCTGTCAGTCACTCATCTCAGCCTTGCCCTTCCTTCTTATACAATCAGCGCCATTGTCAGGCCCGGGAAAGCTGTTCTATTGTGGGTTGGGTAGGATAATTACAGCCTGACGTTGATTTTTTTTTTTTTTTCTTTTTTGGAATGAAAGATCCAATTCAGCATAAACTAACAAAGGAAAGGAGGGGAGAGAAAAAAATCCAAACAATTCAAACTTTACAGAGATGTCAGCAGTTCGTTTACTTGTGAATTCCCCCTGAAATGCACAGCCATGCGTTCATCCTTTCTAATGTGGATTCAGTAATACAGTCTCCAAACAGAGCATGTTTGTTTACTGACCACGGGGAAGGGAAGCCAAGCCGTGTATGGAAAACAGCTCATTGGCTTCCATTCTAAGGATATTATCCGATTTTTTGGCACTAATTATGCCTTAATAAATAACAAATAAACAGCTGCTTCCAAGGCAGTCAATAAAACCATGAAAGAAAAGGGGGTGCCCCGTTGGTTAAATGAGCGCCATTTCACTCTAAATGAATTCATCTTTATATCGAATTATCCATGTGTTAAACTCATGCCTTTCACAAAA
>WMED01012797.1:0-13178 GCA_019650415.1 Pipa parva
ACACCTAAATATGATGAATTTCCTACAATACACCACTGCTACCATGTGCCCTGAAAATATTGTAAATGCAACAAACGGCTCAATCCTTCAAGTAGAGATACTCACACTCCCAATAGTGACGCTGTGTGCTCCAGGGAAATGGAGAGACTCCAACATCCAATAAATCCAAATAAAGAAAAATCTCCCGGCACTTCAGCCATTTAAAAGCCACTTTTATTGCTTCATTAAAAAAGATTTCATATCCATCATGATAAAAGCGTACAACACTTACGCGTTTCATGCCTAAAGCGCTTGCTTAGTCATAGTCTGTGCCCTGTTTAACTGAAAAAAAGTTACATGACAATTCACTCCATGGCAGCAACAATACGCTGTTTACTGAATATAAACAATTGACTTTGCTGTACTACACACAATTTTTTAAATTGTTGTGTAGTGTGACTTTGGAAGACAAATTCACTCTTTGATGAATATGCTGTATTGTGTTTGTTTTTCCAGAATTGGGAATAGACAAAATTGAGGAATTGCAGTTAGAAGTGACCAATTCCAGACCATTTGTTCCTGTTTTATTGTTTACCATTCTCTGACTTAGAACCCCACATAGCTCAAAAATGAACCAATTGCCATCCACACCCAATCCAATTTGTAAAACCTACAAAGCACTTAAAAAGTCAATGGAAATAAAAACCATATATCCATTCATATATAGGAGGAATTTATTTATCAAGAACTCCACATCACATCCTTTTAAACCACTTCTGAAGTTTGTTTCATTGTATAAAGCGAGCAGAATCTTCAGAAAAATGAAGGCCAAATGCTAACTTTGCTACAGATTATTGTTTTTACTGAATACAAGTAACCATCCATTAACAGCTATTCTAACCCATTGTCCCACTGGATGCTGGGTATTTGCTTCATCATAAATTATTTTTATATGTGAATGTAGACTGGTATAGATTGCATTTTGTTGTCTTACATAAAAAAGCCAGAAATAAATACTTTTCTTTTCTTCCATTGAAATCAATTTGGATGGAGTGTGGTTTCAGTTGGTTGCGTGTGTTTTCTAAACATATTTAGTTTGCTCCCATGGTACTTTGTTTATTGTTTTGTACAATAATTTTTGGCTCGCTTTAACTGTTCCCTTTAAAGAAATGTTCTTTTCCCCACTGCGGTTAAAGACAACTGACATTTTGACCAGCAAAAGATATTAAAATATAGGTTATGGATAAGCCACAGAAAGCAATTTCATCCTTGCTACTGCAATACAAAGAACAGTTTCCTATTCATTTCAGTGGGACATAGAACATTGTTCAGGAAGAAACTGGATTGAGATGCAGTCATCTGCAGAGTCACAAGAAATAATTATGTGCTGAATACTTCCAGAGCAATTTATTCAACCAAATGGTCTAAATGGCCATTATTTATCCTTATACATATCCTGAACTCAAAACATCAAGTTAAAGTATTTAAAAATAATAAAATGACAGAAAATGTGCATACTACTGATGACTTCATAGCATGCGAGTAACACTTTTTATATGGTCTCTCTTTACTTCCTATTTGTATTTGGTAATTTGGCTGCCTACGTGAGTTAAATATAATAAATACAGGTGTTTGAACAGAAAGGGCAGTGTAAGGCACTGGTATGGTTTATGCTCTTGTGCATTACGGAGCTTAAGGAGTAGATGAATACAAGTGTTGGGAGGTAATTTTTTTAAATGTTTATCATTCGTACACTAAATAGGATCTATATCTATCTATATCTATAAGGCTCAGAAGGTTTGTGTCAGTTAGAGAATAGGATAGTGTAGAAGCCTAAGACCCATTGAGTATTCATTAAAGGCAAAACAAATTGTATGAAACAATTTTCTTAGGTGAAGAAAAAGAGGATGCGCTGGAGTGGAAGAAACAAATGAAGGAAAAAACCTTGCGTAATATTGTTTGGTTTAAAATATTAATCGGTGCTGGACACACAGTGTTGTGATGAACATTTGTATTATAAAATACTGTGCAGCAACACTGTTAAGTGTAGACACATGAATACCACTCTTAGACAAACAGACACTACTGTGCAGTTACTGGTAATCAGTAATGGTGTAGAACACAGCTGGGGGGGGTTTGAGGACCCTGGCCCCCCTTAATAGAAACACTCACCAGATGATACTGTTATATGAGCATGTAAGTTGTAAAACCAAGATGGCAAGTAAGGAGTCGGATTCTTGTGTGTCTCAAAAAGAAACAGGAAAAAGACCATGTAGTGATCAAAAATATAAAATTACAGTTTATTCCATAAACACTTACATATGAAGTTTAAAACAGCAAGCGCTTCGATAGGGACAATGTCTCTTAATAGCAGACTGATTCTTCTCAACGCGTTTCGCTGATGAATTCTCAGCTTCCTCAGGAGACAAGTGATCAGTCAAACAAATTGTATAACCACCTTATTAAAAGCATCACTTTTCCTCCTCCATCCCTTATATACTATATTCACTATTTCTGCTCCAGGCTTATCACTTCTTAAAAGGTATGGGGGTTTTCCTAAGCCCTAAGTAAGTAATATGATCCATGTATTCTCATTGAAACATTAAATGGTTGCCAGGTAATCTACAGCGTCATTTTCATTTTCCCAGATAATTGGCAGCGTCTTCTTCTAACTGCAGTTTTTCATTCGGTAATTAGACGTTATGTATCTGCTAATATATCTCACTGGCAAAAAAATGGAAAATGAGAAATGCAATGAAATAATGACCAAATCAGGGAAAGGAAAGGTTCATCCTTAGGCTGAAATGTCAACATAAAATGATGATGTAAACAGCCATTTTCACTTGGTCATACAAATGCAGAAGTCTCAGAAGCTGAAAAAATTGTTGGCATTCAAAATATTAGTTTTCTCATTATGAACATTAATGAAACAAACCCATAATCAGCTCAGGAGAGAGAACAACATCACCATTTTCCAATAAATACCATTTACAAAGTCACAACCAAAACACAAATCCTAAATGACAAAATAAAATCCATATATACCAACATTATCCCCCCAAAAAATGACAACACAATTTATGTTTACAAAAAAAAAACAAAAAAAAAAACTTGGGGTTTATGGCTAGGAATGTTGATTATAATTCTATTACATATACTCCCCTTGCATTAATCCTTCTTATCCAGTTCAGTTTCATAATTAAAAGTGATGTATTTATTACCTCTTAAATAATACTAAACACTCACTCAAGAACCAGTTGTAACAAGAGTAAACATTCTACACAGACTGCTTGACTGTTACTACAGATGAGCAGTAAGAGAAGGTAATAGCAGACACTAAACAGAATGAATATTAGAAACAAAAAATTATGAGATAATTATTTTTTACTTTACACCCCCTTAATTCATTAATTACTTGTTGTTTACATCCAAAGACATTTGAACAAAATGATATCATCTTTCTCCAACCCCTCCTATTTTTTACTATTAGATAATCAAGAGTTATATAACAATTTTTGAAAAATGTTCCAAAACAATAAAACCTTTAACATAAACCTTAATTAAATTAATAAAACACATTTGCCTGCAGGGCTAAACAGCATAAGCTTAAACGCAAACACATAAAATCATTTGGAAATCATTTGGGTAATATTATAAAGAATTTTCCTATTTTAAAGAGTTTATTACTTTGTCTAACCACAGATTTGGATAGATATAAAACAAAGAAGGTGTAATAATCTCACCCAAGCTATTTAAACTATTTTCTGAAAGAAGAAACCAGTAAAAAATTCACCTAGTCCATCAGGTTGAAATGCTGAAATTCAGCAGATTTCAAAACTTAATGATGTTTTCAATTCTTGTTCATACAAGAAAGAGTCTTAATGGAGATCTAAAACCTAAAATTTGTTTAGGCTAAAAATCTTTAACCTTCTGCAGAATCATTGATGAGCACAACCATGTGTACAGAAGCCCTATGAAACTCCAAGCCTATGAAATTTCAGTTTCATGGCTCCATATTTTTCTGTAATTCATGCAATGTCATGCTTGTTGTGTCTTGTCTCCTGTGAGAATGCACTAATTAGTAGCTGACGCAAAATAGTCTAACATAAAGATATAAAAATTAACTTAAACAATATATTTAAATACATTTTAAAAAAAAAAGGAATATCTTATTCTTTTCAAATCAAACACAGGAACCTCTCTGCATTTAGGGGTTTCCACCCATTTACGTATCTGTAGCCCTGCAGAGCACAGCTGAACTAATTTATTATCAACCTTGCAGCATGGAGATTTTAGAGATGTTTGACTCTTAAAGGGTTGAGTTGCCCTAAAATATTCCTTTTAGCTGCCTGGTAATCAAATGCATACCAAATTTCTACAGCAGTATACAAAATTTATTGGAAATGGTTACAAATTAGCAGTTTAGCATGTTCACAAGCATTGCCTTCTAGAAGGATAGCAAAAACACCTTTCATTTTTCACAATCTTCTAACAGGAGTTGGATCAGTAGAGCTCCAGCATGCTCCAAAATGTAAGAGAAAGAGAATATCTATCTGCTTACTATGTAAAATTTAAGGTGTCTCCCCTATTTTTATTGCAGAATGACACTCACAACATTTTAGGGTGGACTTAGCTTCCTTTCACCTGATGACTTAAATGATTCTGCATGCAACTTTTGCCTATTTACCAAATCTCAAAATGCATCAAAGTGGAAAATTTCCCAAGGCGTACTGTGTTATGAACCGGGTTCTCAGCCAGAGTATTCTAGACACAACATTATTGGTGGAGAAGGAGGAAGCAGCCGACAGGCAGATATCTATCTATCTAGATAGCTCTAGCAACTTCCAGGGAAAGGAGTCTAAGACACTACTGGTTTTCATCAGTGACCCCCGCAAGGAGATTTTGGCTTAGCAGCAGGGAAATGCCCAAGTTGTGACTGCTAATGTTACTGTCCACAGGTGGTACAGGACAGAGTCAAAAGACAAAGTCAAAGTCCAGACAGTAGGTCAAGGCAGGCAGATAAGTGAAATCTGATAATCTAAGGCAAAGGTCAAAGGCAGGCAGAAGACAAGCAGAATCTATAAAAGGCCAAGGTCAAACATGAAAAAACAGGCAGAATCAATAAACGCACCCAGGAAACAGCAAAGGAGTTCTATAATCGGGCTCTGGCACCAAGAAATGACTGGCAGGAATGCGATCGGGATGGAAGTGATGCAACTGCATTCGTGACTCAATGAAGCAACCGTGATGCTGAGCTGCCCGAGGATGATCATAAGGAAGGAATATTTCTGACATACTGCTTCAAATTAATGATTGACTTTGCCAGCTCAAAAGTGGGGAAGTAGGGGGTTGATGGCAGGGTTCTCGTTTGCCATAAGATGAATATAAAGATAAAGTGACAACATGACCTGGGAATACTGCAGCATAGATAGTAATGTAAAAACTACATATTGTAATATAGGTGACTATAATACTGAAATATTAGTGGTGACTAAAATGTGACAGAGTACTCACAGTGTCTTTCCTTATAATAAATTCTAACTGTTAATAGCATTTTGATATTAATATAAAAATATAGCTATAGTGACATTGT
This sequence comes from Pipa parva, assembly GCA_019650415.1. Classification (NCBI taxonomy): domain Eukaryota; kingdom Metazoa; phylum Chordata; class Amphibia; order Anura; family Pipidae; genus Pipa; species Pipa parva. The sequence goes on from WMED01012797.1 coordinate 5,573, forward strand.
CCCCCTTAAACAGATTCATTGCTATCATAGGAAGATGACATCACTTCACATTATCAATTTCACATCACTACACATCACCTACTGTTCAAGTGACTATGCCTTATTATATGTTCCTCCAGCATTTGCTTCTTCACCAAGGGAATACACTGTTTAGTGAATAAGGGATAGGAAATTTGCTATGCCTGGTGAATGTGCACCTTGATGAATAAGAGATGAAGATGTGGAATAATGAATCTACTCCAGACCTATGGCTGTCATACCTCCAAATCACACTCCTCACTTCAATCTAGCTATTGTATAGGAGAGCAAGCATGATGGAAGTAAAGCACCTCCTAGCCTGCAGTCCATTAATGTTAAGCAGATCTGTACTCAATGGCCCCCTCCCCACCCACTTTTTGCACTAATTATTTTAATTGCTGCTGTTACTTCTTTTCTTAGTAAAATATTTCAAAAAATGATATATAAGGGTACTGCTTAGGTTTCATTATGGTTGTAAATCACTGGATCTTAAGAGCTGCCTTGTAATTATAACTGCTCTTAGCACAACACATTGCATGTCACAGACAATCAAACAAGAAACCTTGGGCACTAAGAGTTCATTACTAAATATTACGGTAGTCTGCGTCTGGTTTTATTTTTTTGAAATATAGGAGTAGAACATCATTAGCAACAATTCCCAGCCAAATAACAGTCCTTCCTTCCCCCATAGCAACTTCACCTAAGACAAGGAATAATTAGTATTCAGAGATACAGACTTATCAAAATTGTTTTTTTGATTCAGTTTACACGTGCCAAAGTTGGACTTAATTGGGGACCCTCCTTGTAGCTATCTAACCTTCTACTAAAGGTCCCTGTCTGCAGTAGCCAAGCTTCTATTTATGTACTGTTTTCAATATCTACATTATATTAACAAAATAATACAGTTTATCTAGTAAGAGCATATCCAGTAGGGAAAATCCCAAGAAACCATCATTTTGAGCCGTAAGTAAATCCAACAGTTATTTAGAGGCAATGGTATCTTTCTACATACAAGAGGAAAAAAGACACTGCCTATTACATGACCAAAGACAGCTGTCTTAGATACAAGAATGAATTTGTGACTTAAAGTTCAATAAATCCATAGATGAAAACAGTTACAACAAGCACTATCTTTGTTGGTAACATTATTCACACATGGCCAGAGCAATTTATTTCTGAAGTCTCTGAGTAATAAGTTTCAAGCTATATACAGTATATAACCATATCACTTGCACAAGTCATGGAGTGGCTGCTACGTCTGTAAATTTCATTCTTAATGGCAATCCTTATTTTCTTGAAATGCCTATCTTCAAAATTATTCCTGCAGAAAACAGTTTAGAGTTGCAGGTCTATTAAGCGATGATATATATATATATATACTGTATATATATATATATATATATATATATATATATATATATAAACTTTTATTGAATGCACTTACATACTTACATGTACACAACATGTTTTAGGCTATTGCCCTTTATCAGGTATACAAGGTGATAACAGATTTGGCTTAATAACAATTAGTCCCACCCCATTTATATGCAAAGTCCATTGCCTAGGGTCTTCTTTAACTGGAAGTCCAAGTGCAAACTTAATGTCATATTTTCCAGTATATAAAATGACTGGGCTTATATGAAAACCCCCACCTTTTCCAGTAAAAATATAGAGTTTTGTATACGTATACTTGCTGTATAAGAATACCCCTCTTCTAATGCAAATCCTGCTTTCATTGGTCAGCTCTCCCTGCCTGCCTAGCCTTCCCTGTTTCCAAGATTATCAGAGCACTACCACACTGTGTTGATCCTACAACACCCCTTCCCACACTGCGCTTCCCGCACAAGCCCCTTCACACACTGTGATTCCCCCACAACCCCCCTCCCAAACTGTGTTGCCCCCTCCTTCCTACTCCCCTACCCACTGAAGGAGGAGGGTGCTGTCTTATTGCTCGCCTCCCCCTACTTTTCCCTCTCCATACCTACTTCCTCCACTGCCCAGCTGTCTGTGTTGTAGAGCTTAGCGCTACAGCCTACAGCGTTTCCTCTCCCCAGCAATGATTAAACTTCCTGTCGCTCACAGGGGTTAAAAGGGTTTTCATGTGTTAAAAAGTCATCTTATACGCTGTAAAATACAGTAATCTTTTTAAACTAGGTGTATATTACAATAATAAAGTGCTCAAATATCAAATTTAAATTTCACACAAAAATTTACATTATCTCCTGTATCCTTAACTTTATATAATGTACTGACATACAGACATATTCATATATTGTATAGCTCAAGGCAGGAGACCCATGTATTATGTTAATTACTTATAAAATATGGAAAAAATCATTAGTTAAAGTGGAACATTATAAGTAACATTTTAGGCAGAGATTCTTATTAAGGCCATTAGGGAGACAGTGCCTAAAGTTTGAATCCACCAAGATTCTGTCTGTAATAACATTACATTATCTAATCCCTCTTTTCCAAATCCTAATCTTTTCCAGGACTCTCCCTTTCAATTGGCTTACATTGTGTTTATGCTCAATAAAATATTTATTGAAGTGACTGTGTTTGAGTTTTTTTCTTTTTTAAACTGTGTGTCAAGGTTTTTCTTTGTTTATCTGTTTAATGTTATTTAAATATTTTTTATTGTACCCTCTGTCTGTAAACCATTTAACCAGTTGGTTAGCTGCTGTCCTATACTCTTTGTTACTGGTTGAGATCCTTTTCATCCTCAGGCATTGCCCCTTTGGAATTCTTTTTTTATAAGTTTAGGGCAATGGAAGCTCTTAAAGAGACCTAAAGTAATAAAATTAAAAAGAACTGTTAAAATACTTACTTTATACAGAGTCGATTGATTAACATCACAGCATGAGCTGTGCTGTAATTGGCCGGCTCCCAATGCTTCCCCCGATGCTTCCTTCACAGCGCTGGCTGACACAGAAGCCAGCGTGCAGCTCCTTCTTTTTGATTCAACGGGCTCATACATCATCACTATCATTGCGGGGAGTGTTCTCATTGGCCTCCGCAATGAACATAATGATGTTTAAGGCATTTTTCACCCGAGGTGAAACAAGGTGGGAGGAGCTTTGCGCTGGTTGGCAATCAGCCAGCGCTGTGAAGGAAGCATCAGGTGCCGGCTAATTACAGCACAGCTCATGCTGTGACTGTAATCATTCGGCTCTGTATAAGGTAAGTATTTTAACAGCTCTTTTTAATTTTTTTTAACTTTAATTCTCCTTTAAAGTCTGTTGGAGAACTTACCTGTACTAGAATGAGGGACCCCAAGAGATGAGAAAAATAACCAGGAGCCTGATAATACTGTAACGTTGGCCTATGATGAAAAAGAATGAGAAGAAATGTCAAAATCTAGACTTGATTCCTCAATAACAGTGTCCAGTATTATTACCTAAAAGGATCCAGATAAAGAAAAGATTAATGTACAGAAAAAGCTTATCTCAACAACGCTTCATAGATCCGCACTTACAGAATATATCAAAGTGCAAAGGATCCCTAGAGGTTTGCACTCCAATTTGAAACCTAATCTTTGCGCCGATAATCCAATAATTGATGTTGAAATGATGGGCAGAGATAAGTAATAAATATTCCTTAGACTTGATGGTATTAAAGATTGAATGCCTAGATGTGGATATAGTTCAAGTTAAAGAGACTGTCAAAAGCCTTACTGGAGAATAGTCTGAAAAAGTGGGGAAGTAAAAACGAACCAATTGATCCAGGCAAATAACGATTTGCTTACTGATTTTCAGCAGGGTTTGATTAAAAAAAAAGACCCGAAACATAATTTTCTTTGCTATAGAGGTTGATATTGTGAATTAATCAGCTCGTACATCTGATGTTTTTGCATTGCATACAATGCATACTTTTTCTTAAAATTATATTATTGGATCCTTATACCTCGTTTATTAACTGTATTTTTCTGTTATCCTGTATTTCGATATATGCCCTGCTTATAACTACAGTATATTTTCACTTACAGAGACAATCCAACACAGTCAAAAAAAAGTCCCTGTTTGTTTCTTATTTAGGAATAAAGGTCCCCAGGGATTTTGTTATTTCATTTAGAAGCTGGTCATCAAGGATTCATCATTAATGCTTAATCCAGGACATAATATAAAGCAGCTTCCACCTCTTTCCCATGCTAGCATTTATGTCAGGAGTGATATATTATTGGGTTAAATATTTTCCAGCTCTAATTTCTAAAGTTGGCACAAGGTTACTATATATCTGCCATTGGACTGAGCCAAAAGACAAGCCACTATATATCTTATCTTACTTGTCATTAAACACTTGGCTTTAGTGCATAGCAGAAGACAAATAAAGCATCACAATAAGTGTTTACAGCATTTGTGCCAATACTTATGACAGCACACCTTGTTTAAAACTAAGACCTTTGTCTCAAGTGGAGATTCATTCCTGAGACTTTTTCTCAGGCAAGTTAGAGACATAAAATAACTGGAACTTACCCCAGTTATTTTATTTAAAAAAAAAAAAAAGCCTACTAAAACTGTCGGCTATTGGTGAGAAAAGTAAACCTGTTCAGAAAATTTGCTGAGTTCCGATTGGCCGAACTAGCTCATTAATTTTCCCCTTTACAAGTCTGTGCTGCAGTACCTCCCACCAAACTGGGTATGATTGCAGGCATCTGCTCAATCCTCGTGAAATCCTTGTTACAACAACTTTGATTGTTTATTTTGTGAATCTAACACATAGGAAGTACTTGCACAGAATTTTTTTTTTATATTGATCTACAGATAGTGTAGGAGCACACCAAGGGATATATCATTTTACACAAAGTTGAAAACCAACATAATTTTAGGAGCTTCATATTAAATGGATGGTTGTGGGGTGCTACTGTTTGATTTGCCTTGCTATGTATACATACATATAGCCCTTGTTATGATCAAACAGTTTTTTCCCATTGATAAAATTATCAATTTATTATTCTCTAAATGGAGGTTTCCCTTAGCAAAGATGCGACTGTTTCAGTAGCGGTCTCTTGCGTAGTGTGATGTAGTCAGTTGGATAGTTGCCATCAGTCAAATTCGCTACTGCGACAGACTCTAATGTTGATGAATAGGTGAATTACCTGTACACGCGCAGATAAGGGGCTTATTTCTGAAAGGACAAATAGTTGTGTAAAGGTGTGAATTCACATTAGTTTGCCACATATAATTGTGCAAAAAATACACAATACCATAAGAAATTGAATTCAGAAAATTCTGTAAATTATATGCATATTAAGTTGTGCCTCGCCTTTCCTTTCCCCCAAAGAAGCACCTTAGGGTGCAGGAGATGGGAAAAGCAAGGCCATGGCTGCAGGGACAGACAGAACAGAAGTGTAGTGTATATGCAAATGAAAAAGTGGGAAGGTAAAATTTTAGATAAAAAACCTATCAGGAATATTATAAAAATTTCCCCTAGGGGCGCATGAGTTATATATAAAGCAGGGTAAGCAAAAAACCCACTCATTTGGCAGGCTGGCTGCAGTCTGTTAAAAAGTTACCCACCTGTCCCACCCATCAAAAGACTTTATGGGATAAACAAAAAATTAAGAATTTAAGAAGGGATATTGTAAAAAAAAGAAAAAGAAAGTTTGCTCTGCTATTATATATATTGTATCTTGATATGTTATTTGTCACAGCCTTGGCGGAAAGTTATTAGCACTGACATGCTGGTTATTATTGGGGAGTTATTATTGAATCTCTAATAGACCAGCAGCTAACGGCGTTGGTCAGTTTTTGGACAATCTGAGACTCGTGTGATTTATGTGGTGAAATTCGTGTGGTGTTACTTAGCAACCGTTGGCATATTTTGTTTGCATGTTAAAAAAGTTAATAAAGCTGTGGCCATTATATTCTACCAAATCTGATTATGGTGTTGGTGTCTGTTTTTATAAATAGCGTTAAAGTGCCCCGTTGTGTTTATTAGGTTATCGTCTGTCCTTTTGCTGCCAAGTAATATCCAGAGTTCCATGGTCTACACATGGTCACGGAACTGCCCGGTGAAAATACAAATTACATAAGGGTACAATACCCACTATACAGTTATACTTTATTGCTGTGTAATACCAATAAATGTTAAGTGAATACTTCTACATATATATATCTGTCTTGCCATTTATATCTCTTATTATCTGATATTTCTCCTCCCCACTGAAATCAGGTACCCTATACCTGTTAAACAGGAGGCCTGGTCATTATCAGTAGTGATTATCAGTAGTGATTATCAGTAGTGATTATCAGTAGTGATTATCAGTAGTCACCAAAAAATCTTAATCAAGATTCTACTAATTCTTTCAGTATCTGCCTTTATTTCTCCATTCTTTTCATTCACTTATTATTAACCTTCTTGGCATATAGCTCTATACTCCCTTACTTCAGTATCTCTACCAGTTTTACTCTGCCTGACACTGGTATAATTTACTTAATCAAGTACATCTAAGGCATCTAAGGCAGTACATCTAAGGCATTCACAGTCCAACACATTAACAAACACATTGTATTGGCACTAATTATACTGTATTATTATTTCTAAAATTTCTAAAGACAACACTTGTTTATTATATTATATAATGCACCCCCTTCTAAACTTTATTGGGGTTATTCACTAAAGTCTGAATTGTTGCGTATACGTGCGAATTCACCAGATAAAGACAGTTGCAATAGGCTGCTACTGTCGTAGTCGCGTCTTAATAATGACAATATTGTCACAGTCACAACTTTATTATGGGAAAATTGTCACAATCTTAACATTAAAAAATTGTTGCGACTTTACAATGTGGAAATTGTAGCGGATTTACTATGGGAATCCACTGCGAATTCAACAGTCGAATTCGCACCTTAGTGAATAACCCCAAGGATATTTGATCTCAGTTTATAATACCGCGATAAACTTCCGGGTGTTTGCTGATTATTAAACTCGGAAAAGCGAAAACAAGCTTTTCCAAGTTTAATAAATTTCACCTTAAATGAGTTAAATTTACTAAAATCAAAAAGTATCTTTGCCTGTTTTTCTCCCCAAAATTGAGTGAAAAATGGCTAAAAAGGTTGAAAAGGTTGACCTTTTCGCCTGAAAATCAGGCAAAAAAAATGGGCACATTTTTCAACCTTAGTAAATTTCTAAATGTTACATGAATTGTGCTTAAAGGAAATTACTGTCTAATTGTATGTTGGGCGAAATGTATTAAAGTCAGAAAGACCACTCTGGGGCCCTAATTCACCATTGTGAGAAGTGAGCCGCGAAGCGTTCAGCTCACTTCGCAAATGGTATTATGCGCCCGCTGATGTCCTGTGCGTGGACATCAGCGGGCGCATAACACCATGTGCAAAGTGAGCCGAACGCTTCGCGGCTCACTTCGCACAATGGTGAATTAGGGCCTGGGTCTTTTCAAGTTTACTGAGAGAAGTCTGAATTGTTGCGTATAGGTGCGAATTCGCCAGATAAAGACTGTCGCAATAGACTGCTACTGTTGCAGTCACTTCTTTATAAAGAAAATATTGTCACAGTCGCTACTTTATTATGGTAAAATTGTCACAATCTTAACATTAAAAAATTGTCACGACTTTACAATGGGGAAATT
>WMED01012798.1:0-14676 GCA_019650415.1 Pipa parva
AAGCGTTCCGTGTGCGCTCATCCCCCCGGTGCTGGCGTGATGACGTCACTCACAAGCGCCGACACTTCGGGGGATGCGCTCGTGGGTGACGTCACCTTTTTGGCACTTGGTGCCAAAAAGGTTCGCCACCCCTGCTATAAGTGCTCGATATACAATTTATGTCTATAAAAAGACATTTTCACTCATGATACAGCTTGTTAGTGAATTAGGTTTTTTGATCAGGAAATGTAAAGCAATATACTGTATAAGTTGTTAATTGTGATGGATGGATGGATAGATTGACAGATAATTACTCCACTGCTAGAGATATAGTTATAGCATTCCCTTATACCTACCTAAGAAGCATTGTGATGTTGTTGGATTGCAGTTTCAGTTCTTTAATTGCAAGAGCAACTGGATCTCCCTGGATCTGTGCCTCTTTAACTATGAGTCCAATCTCAGTCCAGTCGATCTGATTGGCCAGAGCACTGCACACCACCTGAATAGCTCGGTCCACAATATCCAAGTTCATTTCAATTAATTCTCCTTTGACTTTATCAGCTTCCTAAAGAGTGACAATAAAATTTATACGCTTGGAAACATGTTTCACTGCAAAATTTTTACATGTGACTTTAAATGCATTTTCAAAACAAACTACTTAATATAAAGAAGTATTGTGTTGTCCTTAGATGTTTTCAAATACACATTTCATATATATCATCAAAGATTTACTGTAAACACTTACAGGCCCCTTTACTTACACATACGCACTGTCATAATGAAGAACAAAGTGATAGTATGTGGGGTAAGACATTGTCTTTTTTATTTATTTTCCCTTACATAGGTAACAGATATTTCTTTTAGGTATATCAACCTTTTAATATTACTATTTAAAACATGAAACCACTGGGCTGTAGTCCACATTTAATGAATTCTCCACACTGTCCATAGCAATATAAAACAGGTTCAGTACTGATCCAGTTATGGGCATCCACAAGCTATTAAGTTCTCTGTGTGACATTACTTTAAAAGTGTCTGTATCTATCTCCACTGGAACAAAAAGACAATTATTTTCTCTTCTGATGTCCCAGAGATACATTAAAGTTAATAGCAATGCACTATTTCATGACTAACGTAATACACAGTCATCTTAAAATGTACACGGAGTCATCACCAGACCTGTGCATGTTGGAGAGATTCCAGCCTCTGTTCATGATCTTTTCGGACATTTTCTAACTTCTTTAAGGCTTGTTTTTCCTGTTGGAAACAACTCAATATTATTTTTCATTTAAGAAATCATTTTTAAAAACTAAAGATTTTACTCCATCTCATATTCCCTTCCGCACCTGGTGTAGAGCTTTTAAATCAATTCTCTGACCTTCCAGCTTTGAATAAAACTCATCAACGGCCTATAACATAGGAAAACAAAAATGATTCAGATTACATCAGTGGGACACGCACATATTACAACTAATATAAGTTCTGCTAGTACAAATACTACAAAGAACCCAACTCAAAACACTAGAAAGAGAACAAAAGCAAGTCTTTATTTACATATAGATTTTTTAACAAGGTATAAGTGTGATTATTTTCATTATTGTTAGTATGAATGAGAACTTAAAGTTAGACAAGAACATGGAACCTACTTTATTGAAGGAGTCATATTCCGCATATGCAGTATTGGCATGCTGCACGAACAGAAAAGGATGGAATTCTTCATTCCTTAAACAGACACAGAAGAATCCACATTTTAAACAAGCTCTAAAACTAGCAATAAAATATGCAAAGATTTTTAGGGGCAAACATTACAAGAGGTCTAGTAACTCATAGCAACCAATCAGCAATTAGAATGCACTGGTCTAAAGGAAGCTATAATTATGAAAGCTAACCTCTGATTGGTTGCTACGGGTTGAGGAATTCCCCTCAATTTATTTCGAGCGAGACGACAGCCAAATTTATATGAAACAGTCCAGGCTATCAATTTTACTCTTCCTGATAAAAGCAAGAACAGAAACACAGTAATTCCAGAATTGCTATATATTTTGTTAGTTTACCCTTTGAATAACTTGGGAAAAAGCCTATTTTTTACCAAAGAAACAATGTATATCTTTGTTTTTAAAAGGTACTTACGTTAATATGTCTTCAACTGGAATACTGGGTTCCAGACTTGGCTTTTTCTCTCTTTTCTGGATAATATATCCCTGTAAACAAAATGATATATGCTCTAAGACAGAGGGTACAATGTACTATGCCTACAAGAAAACATTTATATAATATGGCGGTCAGATCCCAAATCTAACTTATGATATAGTTACTTCTAAAAACAATCAGCGCCATGAGATGCCTATCTTTTATCCAAAAAAAAAGTAACATCCACAGGGATTAAAAAAAAATGACGAACAAGTACATCTTTGCCATGTTTGCATGGAAAATTCCAGATCAACATAAAGTTCACCATAAATACCCAGATTACTTACTGTATTACATTTATTGCAACAGTGCATCAACGAATGAACTCAAATACACTGAATCCCCCATAATTAACGGTAATAGAAGTATGCCAAATATATTAGATCCAGTAAATGCTCCACTTTCTGGTAGTTAATAGATAAAACTCTTTTATATAGAGTAGCTAACTGTGACAGTAAAAACAGGATATTGCTACTATTGACTAAAATGGCTAGCCATGGGATCAGAAAAATCACATGGCAATAACAAAGAATCTAACAGTTAATTATAACTCCAGGCGGTCTCTGAATAGCTAAAGGCTAAAAGAACATTGCCATACCTTTCCTTTAAAACTTAGTGTGAGCTCCATGTACTCCTCTGCCATCTTTAAAGCATTATGAACCTTTTCCAAATCTGTAATTGATAAAATGCAGTTTTTCTCCCATACGAATCTGAGTTACATAACATATTAAAAGTAAAAATTTGTCTCCCAATGTAATAGTTATCTGTCTTCCTATGAATCAGTACAGTGTGTACCAGCAATCCTGTTCTCGCTATAGAAAGTGACACTAACCTGTAGCCTCTGATATCTGCTCAGCTTTTACATTACTGGAAAGTCCTGCCTCCAACAGGCAGTGCTCAATTAGAGTAGCTCCATAAGCTGCACAGAAACAGGGTGAGAATTACTCTTTTTTTCCACAGAACTCAGCAGTTCCATACACATAAACTATACGTACGGAGATGAGGATTGAGGACTCTTTTTAGGTGATCTCCTTTCTGTGCAGTTGAGAGGACTTCCTTTAATCTAGAATCAAATCAGTGTACAATTAGAGACCAAATCCAGCTATTCCAAACAATAATTTTCATCAAAGAGGAATGGGCTGCAGCATGTAAAAGACCATTGGGCAAGCAGGACATTTTCTTTAGCTTTTCAGTCTCCCAGAGAAACCTTGACACCTGTGCCCGCCTACATAGGAGGGGCACAGGGATAGGTGACCTCCTTTCTCCCACAAAGACACAATTCGCCTCATGTACCCCCATATCCTGATGTAAAGTGCAGTGGATTTGTAATTTATACAATGTGATCTCTTTGCAGAAAAAAATATAAGCCCCATATCATTACTAAGAAAGATTAATTTATAAGAATGCTTATCTGCCCTCTCCAGGATTGACATGGTAGGTTGCTTGCTTCTGACCTGCAAAGGGACCAGTTTCTGTTCCCTTCCAGTCTACAACATACACTCCCTGGCTGATTATCCTATTGGTTCAACTGACATACAAGAAACAGCAAAAGGCTGTGGCTAATGTAATATGATTAACATTCACATACACAGCACTGTATGCAATTAAATTAACATACCTGAAAAAACTAGATTAAGTTGGTTTGTCTGGAAGCTGAAAAATCCCATAAAAGATGGCTAAACATATTGAAAGTCTATTTCATTTCACAATCTGGACACTTTTTGGGCCAATGGTTTAGGATCCCAAATGTCTGAAACATTTGAAGGGGCAGTAACAAGGAGTGTAGCTGAAATTTCAAGGGTCCAGGAATGCAGGATTATCGCCAGGGCTCTCATCCCCTATAGAGCCACTCCATCCTTTGCCCCCCCTGAACAAATAAAGAGAGATTTACTGAGATCATGGGAGCACTGGGTTCATGGAGGGTTGTCTATAGGGACATCAGTCATGGTGGATTGCCCTGGCCCCCTCTGGGTGTTTTAGCTCATTACAACCACCTTTGTTGTGACCCCCTATTGTTATGCCCTGGGCAGTAAACTGTATAAAAAAAATAAATAGAATGCTCCATATATATTTCTGCATAAAATCTCTTTTCAAAATTGATAAATATTTCTAGAAAGTATAATATTTATATAATAAATTTTCTTTCATCAACAGATTTTAGATTATAAATACTGTGTGGAAATAATAGATATGCCAATCCGATGGGATTAAAATGTTTTCCTAGGGTTTTGTGTCTATTAAAATACCTAATATAATGTCCTACACAGTTCCCTTTATAGAGCTGCCTAGATACTATACGTAATCATTTGGTAAAATAGACAAAATCATACATTTGATGAAATATACACTGACCAATTTCTCAATTACTCTATAAATATTTGAATTATTATATACATTGATTGACTTGCAACATCTGCAGAAAGCTAAAGGGTTACCGTTCCATGGTGAGAAGGGGCTCGGGTGCTTTTGCATGATCTACAGGATAATGTTCTCGAACCGCAAACTTCACATCGTCTGCATCATCTGTTCGAAACCTTAAGATGTTCAGAATAAGATATTCATGGTCTGTGAGGACAATGTTACCCTGGAAAGATACAAAAAATGAGTGGGCTGAAGGAACTAATCACAACTCACATGCACATATAATCTCACATGTCAACTAATTCAAACACTCCCCATTTCCACCCTTATGTCTTTTTTCCTCTATACAATCTCCAGTTCACACTCAAACTACAAACTTTCTCCTTGTGATAAGTCCTAAGCTATTTGGGCACTGCAATGTCTTTCAAAGATAATGATAGCTCAGAGCTTCTCCCAGGGACAAGAAATGATGAGAGGTGGATCCAAAATAAGAAATAAATGAGGTAATAATACAAAGGTTGTACAGCCTAGATCTGTTAACTGCACTCTTGTAAGCTTTTACAGTTTAAATGCAGCCTGCCAAATGTTGTTTGAGAGGTTGATGATCCCTGCTCTTTTATAAATGTGGTTTCATTCATTTTTATTCTACTCATTTGTTTTTACCTTCTTTAGAGACCACAGAATGTAGTTGTAGAAGTGCACAGAAATGGAAAAAAATGGAAAAATCCCAATAGTGACCTCACTCTATTGTAATTGGCTGTGTCTGTGACTAGGCCAACCAGCAGGTAGCAGAAGGTGGGGAGGACTGTGGGATCAGGCAACCAGGACTATGGGGCAAAGCCCAAAAAACTGCACTGTCTGTGCACTGGGAACCTTTTTTTTTTTTTACCATGCCAATAGATTCACAGAAAAAAAAGAAAAACAAGGGAAGGGTAATAACCACAATATTCTACATGTCACATATACTCAAACATGAAGTATGTGGGAGGTAAGGATAATATTACCCAGCAAGCAGATGGTCATAAACACTGCAGTTAAAGGAACACTCTGGCCAAAATTGAAAATAAAATGCATTTAATAAAAGTTAGTAACTCGTATTTACTAACGTACAAACAAAGATTCCGGCACTCCACAGGTAGGATAAAAAATTAAACTTTATTTAGACCCCATGGGCATAAAAGAAATATTAAAAACAAAAGTAGCTGTGCACTTTTTAATATTTCTTTTATGCCCATGGGGTCTAAATAAAGTTTAATTTTTTATCCTACCTGTGGAGTGCCGGAATCTTTGTTTGTACGTTGCTAATTGGGATTTGTCCGCACCTTCCTGAGCACCCGTCTTCACCCGTCTTCACTGCACCACGGAGGATTGAGCGGTTAGTACCACATCGCTGTTTGGTCGTATTTACTAACACATGCATATTTTGCACCGTGCATCGCTTGATAACATTTCGGCCGAAACGTCATCACGTACGCGCGTCACGTGGTGACGTTTTCGGCCGACGTCACCCCGCAGGAACCCTTATAAGGGTCCTGCGGGCGCTTCCAGGTGCCGCAGCGGTTCTCGACCTCCACTGGGGTCGCGACCCACAGGTTGAGAACCGCTGCTTTAAAGCAATGGCAGCAGCCATGTTTTTATACAGAGCAATATACTGTACATGCCTATCAGAATTCGCAATATTATTGATTGTATCCACTTCCCTTTCCCATGCTTCATGTTGCTGTTATCACTATAGTAACAATGTAAAGACATATAATTTTCTCTTACCTAATAAAAGTAAAATGTACATTGGGAATACAGGATGTCATAGTAACAAATCGTTTCCAGCATTTTCCAGAAGAAGCACCTGTCATGTTTAATGCTAGAATCCATATAATTGCTAATGTGTTCCTCCAATATTTGAGGATATACAAGATTATGCTATCATCAAAATACTATGGGGGTTATTGGCTAAAGTGAGAATTCGACTGTGAAATTCTCAAACAACAGATTCCAGTAGCAAATCTACAACAATTTTAAAGTTATGACCGCAACCATATTACCACAGTAAAGTTGCAAATGCAATAATATTCCCATAATGAAGTTGCGACTGCGACAGTAGCAGTCTATTGCGACTGTTTTTAGCTAGCAAATTCACACCTTTACGCAACAATTTGGACTTTTGCTAATAATCCCCTAAAACCCCCCCAAGCCTCTGGGAAAGTCAGACCCCCTTACACAATATTACTGAAACCAGACATTGTTTCCTCCAACCACTAAGTTATGTGAAGCAATGCATGGCACACTAGGGGTCACAAAATTTACTGTTACTGACTACTAGGAACAGTCCATTCTGCAACAGTTATTTGCTCATCTAATTACAACTGTTAAATAAATTCATTTTGTGCTTTAGATTATTTAATTATTGTAAGTTTCTTTTCTATAATTATTTATAGACACTTTTTTCTTTTACAGAATCGTCTCTCTCTCCTACTTCGTCTTCTGAAGTTCAGAATAGACACTCCAAAGCCAGTCCAGATGCCAAAAAAGCCTTATGTCTACCATGTGTAGTCCCTGGCCAATCTGGCTGCTTTTATGCTTACTTCCCATGTAGTCAGACTGGGAATGAACAAACAAACTGATCCAAAGTTCTGGATGTTTGTGACACATGGTCCAGTTATCTGGACACAGCCAAGTAACCAGATCATAAGGGAATCTGGTTGTGTAGGAGTAGTTTAAAACATAAATTATCTATCAGATGAAAATGCTTACTTTTCAGAAAAGGAGAGAGTGTTTTTCAGTATTGGCTAATAAATTAATAAACTTTCTTAATAGCTCTGTATTGTTGCTCACCCGATCATACAGCTCAACGATCAGATGATAGGCAGCATCATCTGAGCCAAACTGGAAATCCACAATTCTGTCTACTCCCAGCTGTTTAATGCTCACCAACCTTCTGGATCGTAGATGCTTCCGGCACTGTTGACAATAACACTTTAAGTTCTTTTCGCAAAAATTCCATGACTAAGAATACACTTATAAATATGCAACTTAAATCCATCTTCAATATGAAAGTGTCCTGCTCTTAAAGAAGAACTACAGTATTGGAACCTTTTGTCATGCTATGTCACATACATATCGCTTAGTAATGGTACTTTCATGTATTGAAGAACAGCGATGGACACTTTCTTCAACAAAATCCACTGCTCCCAAACTAACACTTATAAGGTATTGTGCAACATATGTATTTTCAGTTTTACTCTAAAGTTCTCCTTTAAAAGAACAAGAACAGCAAAAGTAGAAAATGTCCTCAAAGCCTGTACAATTCTAAATTAGTTAATCTGTACAAAACTTCCAAATGGTGCCTAAAAAGTACGTTATTAAAACTATAAAATAGGGTGTTTTGGGTCACTTCAAAAATATGTATGATCTATAGCTCCACAGAAAACCATGGGATTGGATGGAGTTTGTTTAAACAACTTTTTCAAACATGGCTGCTAGCAGTAAAGATAAAAACAAACAGAAAGTAATACAATTTATGAATTCAGCTTCAAGCATACCAATTGTTCAAATACTGTAATTAAATAACTGTTCTGCCAATCTAAAATCCTGATCTTTATTTTTCTGGTGTTAAAATACTTTTTAATAGTGGACAATATATGTTCAGTTTCTATGTGCTCTGCTTTCTTTCAATTAAGAGATTCTTTAACTATAGTTTTTGCTACTCTCACTGCCTAAGCCAGTGATGGCTAACCTATGAAATGCTGATAATGTTTTGCTGACACGCATCATGGTGTTGTTTGTGCCGCGCTCTCAGTGGGAGAGTTGTCCCACCTTCAAAAAAATTATGGATTTTTCTCAAAGTGACACACCACCCGAGTTATGCTTGGCTTTTTAATGTATTTTGACACACCGAGCTTAAAAGGCTGGCCATCACTGGCCTAAGCAGAGGACCAGGAGAACAATGTATTAATTTGACTAGCTATAATCCCAGTATTTGTTGAAAAACTGAACCAAGTAACAACAAATGTAAATGTTGCAGTCTTTAGCTGTAGTGATTATTAACTGGCATCTTACTGCAGAATGGCTAAAAACTCCACGATGACTTCATTAAGGAATGAGGAGCTACAAAAAAACATCAAAAAAGGATCACCATGTTTTAAAGTGAGTGTGAGGAACTGTTAGAGAAATTATGGATCCCACACTATTATAAACATCACTGTCTCATAATACAAACATACTATACAGTACTTGAAAATGTACAGAAAGGAAAATACGGTACAAAAAGGGAAATAAATGATAGGAAGAGCAATGGCAAAGAGACAATCACAAGAACCTTCTCAGACAGCATTAAGAAAAGCCATTTTGAAGAAGTATTAGAAAGTCAGAAAGTAGTCCCTCCCACTTACCTTCATTGCAAATCCTGATGGCATCATATTTTTCGGCCACTCAAATTCAGTTGTGTGAATTCTAATTCCTGATTCAACTAATAGCACTGCTTTTAAGTCTGGCCTGTAAATAATATGTGGAAAATATACAATGGCTTATAGGTTTTGCCTGCATGCAATAGTTACTATCCATTAGCAATTAATATGATATAAGGAAGGAGGGGTCAGACATAAAACAAATGTGAGCAGCTGACTGTGCTGCAGATGTTATTGAACAACAGTCAGTTTTAGCACCTCCCAACATTCAATGGATATCAGAGAACGCTAGGAGATGTCAGTTAAGCGACCAGCAATATTTGCAACACATGCAGAAATATGAAAATCATTCATTTGCTCTGACAAGCCTGTCATTCCTTGTCCATCGTTATTGGTAACAAATCCAGGTTTTGTAATTTGTGCATAATATTAACTTATCTGCATGCTTATTATTTACCCAGGTTTCAAAGCCATTTTTTTATAACTGAGATGTAAGATAATGTATATTTATGACTAAGGACAAAGTCCTACCAGGAAATGAGGATACATAAATCAAAATAAATCATACGATCTGTGGATGGAGCTTTATTAAGCGCACACTCAGTGCAAATCATGCATAAATCCAAGTAGGGACAATAGGAGTTACAGAACCTTTAACAACAACAACAAGTGTAGGACGATTTGCAAGAGAAAAAAATGTGCTGACTACTAAATGAAAGACACCAAAACTAGAATGAAAACTAACAGCTATACAAGCAATTTCCAGCTGGACAGTGAAATAACAACCAACACCTTAATATGATCTACTCCAGTGATTTTCAACCGGGGTTCTGAGGAACCCAAAGGTTCCGCAAGGACAACCCAGGGGTTCCGCGACACACTGGTTGATTGGCATCATTACCCGGCTCATCAGAGAGATCGCATCGATCTCTCTCTGATGAGCCAAGTAATGATGCCGATAGCTAGCGCTCCTCCTCTGAGCGCCGCTCCACAATGAGGTAAGTGGAATGCGGCGCTCAGAGGAGGTGCATCACTGGAATGCTGGAGGAGGTGTGTTTGGCTATGGCGATGTGGGCGTCAGCGCCCCTCAAATAGATTGTGCCCTGGGCAGTCACCCACATCGCCCAGTGCTAGAACTGGCCCTGTTCACTGTTAGCAGGGACCGAGACTGCATCATTAGCAATCAGCACCCTAAAAATCGCATAACGTTCGTGACGTCACTGACGTCTACATACCCAACAAGTCACAGAGGAAGGATCCAAGGATGCAATCTCTCTCTGAGTCGGGTAATGATGCTGACTGCAAATGATGCAGCCTCAGTCTCTGCTAACAGTGATCTGACAGCGATCACTGTTAGCAGGGACTGAGACCACATTATTAGCAATCAGCATCATTACCCGACGCATCAGAGAGAGAGATCGCAGCCTTGGATCCTCCCTCTGTGACCTGTCGGGTATGTAGACATCAGTGACGTTACGCACGTTATGCGATTTCTACGGTTTCCGGGTTTCTAGTGGTTTCCCCAGAAATTTTATTACATCAAAGGGTTCCCCTGAAGGTAAAAGGTTTACAAACACTGATCTACTCTATTTCACCAGCTTGTGTGCAGCAGGCATACAGTGCCCAGAGATACAGTACAGCAATGGGAGGACTTACTTCTGTAGCCGAATGAGATAAGTCTTATTGTCCACATCATAAACATTGTACACTCGCATTCCTTGTAAACTGGAGGAAGGAAAGGAAAGAGGTTAGATTGCTTTAAGCACTAAGTGGATGACAGTTTTGTAAACAAGCTGGGACTTTTACTTTGTAGCAGTCATGTTGTGTCACAGCTGTGTCCAGTCAGTATATAAAGTGACACACAGATATGCTGCTTATACCACTAATAACACAGCAAGAGGGTGCAACATGTGCATTGTGTGTCTCTGCTACATTTAGTGAAAACAATGTCACCTGTCATTCAGCTCTGCGATGACAGCTCGGATATCTATAGTATTGAATCTAATCTTCATTTTGCCATGCGATCCCAGGAAAGTACGTATTAATCATGTGAAGGTTCTGCTGCCTGAAACGCATGCGCACACAGCTACAGTATCCCGAGCGGGACACATCTATCAAACGCTGTAGAAAATAAAAAAGTGATAACACTGACCCCTACAGTTGCAAAATTGTACAGATTACAGATCAACAGGCATTAATTCACTGTGACCGATAGGAGGCAGTGGCCAACATAGGCGGTTTAACATAAATTTAATATATATACACGTAATGTCAATGGGAGGGAGGTAGAAATACCTGTAGCTAATACACTTCAGTAGAAAACAGCCTCACTATAACAATACATTAGTACTCCTGAGAGGCGATATTACTAACGCTATGCAGCACATAAGGAATGTATTGGAATGCATGGGTCAGAGAACAACTAATGCTCATACAGAAATCTGCTCCATAGAACAGACTGCTTTATTGTATCCCATGCATAGCAATGCAACCAATGTAAATGGGACAGGGTTGTATATATAAGAATAGGAGACAGGTGTGTATATATAATATATATGAGCAGGAGACAGGTGTGTATATATAATATATATGAGCAGGAGACAGGTGTGTATATATAATATATATATATGAGCAGGAGACAGGTGTGTCAATATATAATTTATACACACATATATATATATTCCTGTTCAGGGAAAAGGGTGACTGGTCACAAATATAAAAACAACACATATTTGGATGTGTTTAGTGACGATGGGAAAAGAAACTGTGTCTCGCTGTGTTGTCCAGGCTGCTCTGCACCGGCTATTCACAGGCGCGATCCCACTACTGATCGGCATGGGGGTTTTGACCTGCTCCGTTTCCGACCTGGGCCGGTTCACCCCTCCTTAGAACAACCTGGTGATCCCGAGCTCCCACAGGAACACCATATTGATACCGAACTTAGTGCGGACACCCGATCGACATAGCTCAGTGCAGCCCAGAACTCCTGGACTCAAGCGATCCGACAGTCTCAGCCTCCAAGTAGCTGGATTACAGGCACACGCCACCGCGCCCGGCGAGTACCATCCCCTTCTCTCTGTAACTAGAAGCTGCAATCTGAGGACGTCACTGCTACAGTTCTGTGAAACACTGCTGCCACCTACCGGCACTTTATGATATTTCATTCTGCACTTTGCTGTTGGTCCAACTACCAGCTGAACTGTATTATTTTTTCAGTATTAATCTCACCTTTTTACTAAACACCAGTACTAAGTGATCAGTTTGACTAGTTTACTGCAAACAATGCATTAGTTTCAAATGCACATTGATTTCCACCCCCCCCTAAAAATAGAATGTATGTCAGCTATGCTGTGAAGACTGCTTTACACCAACAAATGAAAAATAACAAGGTTTTGATCATTTTTTTTCTTTCTGGTGTCTTGCTGTCACTTTTATACTAGTAAGTTTATTATGATATGTTTGGTATCCACAGGTATAGTCATTTTTGATCACATTTTGGGAGGACAATAGTTAAAGGTGCAATATGTTTGCATGTTCACACTTAGGACTTACTGTGCTTGTAAAAACATACAGCACTCTTCACTGCCACATATGCAGACTGATTCAAAGGAAGATTTCACTTAAACCAATAAAAAAAAATGTGGAATTCACTGATTTTCTGGCTGCTGCAGTCAGTGACTACAGAACCACATAATAACTGATGGGGCAATGAAACTGCATACTATTAAAACTTCATGAGAAACAAAGATAGTCAAATTACTATTGTCTTCATCACAAAAAAAAAAAATGTATGCTGAGGTATGAACACCTACAGACTGTAAACTCTTGTGAGCAGAGTCCACTATTCAATATGTCTCTTACCCTTTCCATAATCTGTTATATACATCTTTAATTGTCCAATCTGTAGTGTAAAGTTCTATAGTATAAAAAAAGCTCACTGAAATTTCCAGCACAATTATTCTCTTGGGGTCATTGACAAGTAACCCCCATGTGGAGATCCCAACACCTAGTCCTTGCTTAAAATAGGATCCACTAGCCTCCAGCTGCCATTGCTTCCCATCACTAAACCACTATACTGCTCTAATCCCCCAGTGCACTACACATGCTAGTGGACAGTGTGGTGGCTGTTGCATTGCAAATCTTTAGAAGCTGCCTACACTCTCTGACATCAAGGCACAAAGAGAAAAGGTGTTGCATTACAGATCCTGCTTTTGTATTTAATTATTACATGAAAGCTCTCATTAGCATGTGTTGATCCCTGCTACTTAGATTGTAAGCTCCTTGGGGCAGGGACCTCCAATCTCTTGTGTCAATCACAACCTAGCACTTAATTTGATGTATCTTTGTGATATTTTACTTGTATTGTTTAATGCACTTTTCCCTTGTCTGTATTGTACTTGTATCGCTGAATTGTACAGCACAGCGTAAACTTGTGGCGCTTTATAAATAAAATTATACATACATACTTAACAACCTTAGACCAAATGTGCATCCCTGCTTGCACCCAGACCTATCTCACTTTACTCAGTGTGGATCCTCTTCTGGAATGACATTTTAATGATTCATCAATACATCTACACAGACATTAATGCAAACTACACAGACAAAGCTTGAGATGATAGGGTTGTTTTCTGAAAGGATACTGTAATTGCTACCATGGGCATACAGTGGGTATAGAATAGGCACAGTAGCTAAATACTTTACACTGTACACCCTATACTGTATGCATGTTACTATACTGCACCTTATTAATGGAGGTGGCACATTCAGATCATACACAGGGAGGCACAGAAGAAAATGCTTTGTTTACTGCATGAGGTGTAATAATATATAATGACTCCATGCAGGATGGCATCATAACATATGGAACAAACAAGTGACGCTATTTTACACTTTTGCTGGCTAAAAACTCCCTGCATCCCCTGCCTAGAGACTACTGGAGCTATGGGGGCACCAGCTGTTGGGAAGTGTAATGGTCTTCTACATGCAAGTTACAAACTAACCACCCATTCATCTCCCATCAAAGTGACGCGAAGCAGCAAACAATGCCTGCAAATAGGAGGCAGGGAGAGGCGATTGCGTCACGGCCTGTTGCAGATGCTGCGCATGCGCCTTTCCCAGGAGTAGAAGTAAAGTTTTCGGGGGATCCGGCACAGGGTCTGGGAGACGTTGCATCACGGTTGTTGCAGCTGGAGGAGGGCGAGCTGCGCTTTCTGCCCCCGTTGTTATATCGCGGATCCTGGGGAGCGACCCCAGCAGTAAATACCGTGCCCGGTGGCACCAGCAGGTGGAGCTCAGTCGCCCTGTATAACATGTCTGTGACTCCCCGGCTGCTGTGAGAGGGAGCGGTGCCCAGATAGAGCTCCAGGTCCTGGGGACGCTTGCAGGGAATAATGCGGGGGAGGCAAGGGGCTGCGGAGTGAGACCGGCCCGGTAGGGTGCCGGGGAGGAGGGGGGGAGCAGGGATGTTGTTATCTAGAAAGAAAACCAAGAAAGAAGTTTCCAAGCCCGCGGAGGTGCAGGGGAAGTACGTGAAGAAGGAGACCTCCCCTCTGCTGCGGAGTGAGTGGGGGACAGATTGGGGGTTAAATGGGTGGGTGTGTGGCACATAGTGGCCCAGCTACAGCAATGGTATGGGTGGGTGTGTGGCACATAGTGGCCCAGCTACAGCTATGCCATGGGTGGGTGTGTGGCACATAGTGGCCCAGGTACAGCTTTGCCATGGGTGGTTGTGTGGCACATA